>VZSV01000115.1:1969738-1993104 GCA_013398735.1 Nothocercus julius
TTTTTTTTTTTTTTTTTCCCCTGAGCGAAACTTTCATATGGAGCAGAAGAGTGCTGTGCATGGTGTTATGGATTAATTTCTTAGAGGTATAGACAGAAATCTTGAAGGGAGAGAAGATTACATGCTTACTCTGCATCATCTAATTTACACATATGAATGAGGATTAGCAAGAGGAAAGGTATAGAACGTGAATATGAAGAAGGCAATAGACTTGAGATGTGAAAAATTTTTTTCAATATAAATTATTGCAGAGATAGTGCTCTGTCATTTATGCTTCCGTTTCCTCTTATCTGGGCTTGTAACCGTGCCCTTTGTAATCAATTAAATGAAAATAAAATGTTATTTAGTTGGACTTTTCATTTTTTTACTGCAGTATTGTTCGGTACAATCAGGCATCTCTTCAGGTTTTATTGTGTTGTGTTTTACTGTAGCTTGGAGCTCTTAATGTGATGGGAACTGTCAAGTTTCAGTGTAAAATGATGTTTTTCAATTAGGAGGGAAGAATGAATCTGTAGTGTTCCAGAATCTTGATGGTACTGGGCTGTTCAGAAGGGGGAATGATACGGGGCAGAGTATGAATCAAGATGATTGTTGGTTGTGTTCTGGTATGGTAGGCTGGCCGAAGTAGAATAACTCTCAGGAAGATAAGATTGTTTACTGGGAGACCTGTTGCAAAGGTTAATGTCCTGTTTTCTTTACTTTCCCTCTTGCCTATAAAATGAAGAGAACCATTAGCCAGTGTGGAAGGAATGTTTCTAAGCCTTTTGTTTTGCGACTGTTGGATCCCGAACATATGGAATGTTTTAACATAATGAATCTGTACAGCAGTGACTTATTGCTTGATTATGAAAACAAGTCCATAACATAAGTAACTTGATTCCTTTTCTGTGCATATATTATGTTAACCTTTTGTTTTGTTTTCAAAGGGCATACATCGCAAAAAGAAACTATGGAAGTCAGCCTGGATATAACAGCTCTCAGCATTCTTCAGCAGCCTGAGAAACTTCAGTGGGAAATTGTGGCAAATGTCCTGGAAGACACGGTTAAAGATTTGGAAGAACTTGGGGCAAATCCATGTTTGGCCAACTGTAAGAATGAAAAGATGAAGGAAAAACATCTAGAACAACACAACATTCCCTTTCCTTGTTTATTAGCTGGGGGTCTATTAACATACAAATCACCTGCTACCTCTCCTGTTAGCAGTAACTCTCAGAGGTCTCTGGATGGCTTAAGCAGGACTCGAGGCGAGAGTGTCTCGGAGCAGGGATCAACTGACAATGAATCCTGCACTAATTCAGAACTGAATTCGCCTCTGGTACGGAGGACTTTACCTGTATTGCTGCTATACAGCATTAAGGAGTCTGATGAAAAAGCAGGAAAACTCTTTTCACAAATGAACAATATTGTGAGTAAAAGTATCCATGATGATGGTTTCACCGTTCCACAGATCATTGAGATGGAGCTGGACAGTCAGGAGCAGCTGCTGTTGCAGGATCCCCCTGTGACTTACATTCAGCAGTTTGCAGATGCAGCAGCCAACCTAACTTCTCCGGACTCGGACAAGTGGAGCTCTATGGTTCCCAAACCTGGGACTTTGGTTCAGTGCCTGCGTCTGCCAAAGTTTGCAGAGGAGGAGAACCTGTGTGTAGATTCGATCACTCCTTGTGCAGATGGAGTTCATTTGTTAGTAGGACTGCGGACTTGTCCTGTTGAATCTCTGAGTGCAATAAATCAAGTAGAGGCCTTGAATAATTTAAATAAATTAAACTCGGCACTATGTAGTAGAAGAAAAGGTGAACTAGAATCAAGTCTTGCTGTGGTGAATGGCACGAGTATCGATGTCATCCAGCATGAGTCACCAGCAGATGTACCAACTCCTTTAATAATTCAGCCTGAACAGAGAAGTGTTAGTGGTGGATACCTCGTGCTTTATAAGATGAATTATGCCACTAGAATAGTTACCCTAGAGGAGGAACCAGTAAAAATCCAGCATATCAAAGACCCACAAGACACAATTACCTCAATGATTTTGCTCCCGCCAGATATATTGGATAATCGAGAGGATGACTGTGAGGAGCCGGTGGAGGAATTGCAGCTGACTTCTAAAAATGGCAGTGGGAGAGAGAGAAGATCTGAGATCTCTACTCTTGGGCACCTGGTAATAACTACTCAGGGAGGATATGTTAAAATACTAGATCTTTCGAACTTTGAAGTTCTAGCCAAAGTGGAGCCACCTAAAAAAGAGGGCACTGAGGAACCAGATATGTTTGTCTCTGTGATATACTGTTCGGGCACAGACAGATTATGTGCATGCACCAAAGGTAAGACTCTTCTTTATAAAAACTTCAAAAAGACTTCGTTTGACTGTGTTTAAGTTACCATATAGAATGTTAACAGGAGTTTTAAAGTAGTAATGGACAAATTCCATAGAGTTTGTATATACACT
The DNA here is from genome assembly GCA_013398735.1 of Nothocercus julius. Lineage (NCBI taxonomy): Eukaryota > Metazoa > Chordata > Aves > Tinamiformes > Tinamidae > Nothocercus > Nothocercus julius. The sequence goes on from VZSV01000115.1 coordinate 1,972,185, forward strand.
TCTGTTCTAGAGAATGTGGGCTCTAGTTAATTCCTCATCTAAAATGTGATTTTAATCTCTGAAATAGGAACAGCTCTTGGGTATTTCCAGTATATTGGTAAATTGTTTTGGTAGTTTTACGGAACTGCTTAATTTCCAAACAAATAAAAGTAATCCTTGTATGTAAATATTCTTGTAGTGGATATCTGTGCTCCAGAGAAATGCTTCCTGTGTGGATAGGAAGTTATTCAAGAGGACAGGAAAGAAAATGCTTTTAATATCTTATTCCAGTGATGAGCTAGAGAACCCATGCATCACATCAGTGCAGAGGTTACTTCTCTGGCTGTTTCCCAGCTCTGAATTCCTTGATGAGCCAAAGTCTTAATTAGTTCCCTGCACTTTATTGCAGCTGTGCTGGAAATGGTCTCTGTGAAGCCAAGCTGATGGGCCCGTTCACACATTTCAGACCAGCTCCCATCAATACCATGTTGAACTCTGTTAGCTTTTCTCTTGCTTTACCAGAAGAATTTTAAATGACACGTTTCTTTGTTGGTCACATCATGTTAATAGTTCTCACACAATTGATAGCTCACATAATTCTCCTGTGAGCAGCTGTTATGCTCACATGAGACTCGTGTTATTTCCCACAGATAAGATTTAGCTTATTGTAATAAATAAATAAAAATGTCTCTTAGGGACCTTGTCTTTATCACTTACCTACCATGACTTTTTGCAGCAGTTTTTTAAATTATTTTCTTAGTATAGGTGAAAATGCTGAATGTTAATAGCTAGTGTTGATATTGCAAATTCCTAATATAAACATCCAGATTTACTAAATTGTTCTTTTTTTTTGAGAACTACTTTTGATGAAAAGTCAATTAAACTGTTTCTGCTTTATTTAATAATGTATTTTTTTCATATTTAAAATGGAACTCTCTTGTGTCATGCTGTGAGGTTAAATGTCTGTTAAAACTGTTTATGTATGACATCTTTGCCATCATGTGTTTACCTTTGCTGATTGAATTTAAACTGCTAAGAATTCTACCCACACAAGCCTACTCTTTACTGCATCTTATATCTGTTCTGATTTTCTTGGGTGTGTATTCTGGTTTAAAATTAATGACAAGTTAAAAGGCTTATTATTGTTGTGCATGGTAATTTCCCATTCAGTATTAGCATATATAATTATGTTTTTGTAGGGTTTGGTGTTATCTAAACCTGTTTTTAGGACCTTGAGTATTGCCATTCAGGTCTGTTTATTCTGTTAGTGTGTGAGTATTTGTGCCTACTACCTAGATAATCACCACCTCTGCTACTGGCTGTTACTTTTTCTTTCTCAGAGAAGACAAACAGATCATTCTGCTTTTTCAGTAAATCACTCTTTTTTTTTTTCCTCCTCTCTGACAGTGTTATATGCTTTTAGTAATTTCTAAATAGCTTTGCTGTGACTAGTTTTGTTCTTACTGCATTTAAGATGACTGGGATTTTATTTTACCTTAGTCCTGTAAGCCACAGGCGTTCCTCTGCCCTCAGCTTTCCGAATTCAATGTACTACTATTACAGCTCTCATTTTGCTCTTGTTGATCACTCTTCTCTTATATTCACCATGTCTCTGTTTAGAACTTTTTCCTGTTCTGCCATGTAACTCAAATGAACTTCAAAATCAGTTATTTTCAGTGTTTAAACGTCTTTAGCTTTCATATGACTATCTTGGTACAAAGAGATATTCGGTAGTTTTTGCTAACTTTAAAAGTCCTTTAAACTTTCTGCTGTAAGTAGATCAAATTGCTTGCTCATCTGCCGAGTGGCTAGAGACTTTTCTTTTTTCAATACAAGTTTCTGGTGCTTCATCCAAAATCAGAGTTTGTGGTGCTTGCTCCTCTCCATGTACCACCTTGCATGGGAGGATGCCTGCAGTCCGACTGGGTTAGGACGTTGAACATTGCAGGGGAAGTGTGTTGAAAGTAGAATGACTGCATTAACTGAAGCATTCAGTGCTAATGATCCTAGCAAGTAGTAGCAGTGACATAAAAGAAAATACATTAAAGGAACCTGTAGGCCCTGGAAATGCTTCTTTCTGCTTCTGCTTTGATATGCTGCTTTTATTCGTAGGTTATGTATTTTTTCCTATACCTGCTGTTAAGATATAGACGAAAAAATGCTCCATGAGTGGCTGGCTTTTTTTGAGGGGGAGGGGGGTTGGACAGAATGGCGGCAGGGCGGGTAGGGTTTTAGTAGAGGATGAGAGGATATTCCTTAGACTTATTTTAGGTCGCCTGTGCTTAAATCTTTGTGGCTTAGGAATAATTGATTATTCTTACCCCCCTTCACAGCAGTAGTAGTTGACCTTTAGGGCAGACAAATGTGTGAGTGTACTGTCTGGTCCAGTTCCGTCAAGGAAAAAGTATTGGGCTTTAATCACTTTGTATCTTGCTATCTTTTTCTCCACTGGTCAAGGGAGAAAGGATGGTTAGTATCCATATTATTTGTGGTTTTTGTAGCTGTTGTCGCACAGGATTTTAAAACATTTTTAGTGCCATTAATACAAAAGTTAACCTAAATTCTGCTTTTGTAACATCCAAAATAACGAATTTGCTATTAGAAAACTATAGAGTAGGTTGACCGTTATTGTCTTTGAATACATTTACAGCTGGAGTGCAGTCTGGGGTGATATTTGAAACCTAATATCTACTATTTAAGATAAGGATTGGGTATAATGTGGCTTGAATGGATAGTTTTCCAGAACTACAGATGTCATCGCATTCTCCGTTGTCATGGAGCCCATTTTCACCGAATAATACTTATTTTTTTTTATTACAGTCCTAAAATATATATACATATATATATATATATATATTTTCTTAAGGGGAGACCTTCCCCTGAGTAGACACTCTGCTTTTTTCTTTTGTTGGTGTGTTATATAGATTGTTTCTGTAGTTTCACTGCCTAACTTGATATTGGCCATTCAGGTGATTTTGTTAAACTTAACTTTAGGTTACAGTATGAAGAGGAACTTACCTGAACTGTCTTTTCCATTTAAGATAGAGGTGCACATCTGTGCATCTTGTCTTTTGCATTGCCAGTTTGGAAAATTGTGCTTACTTGTGTTGCCTTGTGAATTTTAAACTATCGTTAAAATTTAACTCAGTTACTTATCTTTCACTGCCACCGCTGTTTTCCCTTGACAAGGTAGTAGTGTCGCTCACCATCCAAAGCCCTCCGAAGAATTGTCGTGAAGTAGGAAAGTGAGATGACGTTTCACACTAAGTTAAATGCATCAACAAGCGGAAATGTCCGGGGCGCTGTGAGAAAACAGCTGCTTTTCCGCCAGATGCTCTGCTTTGGTGTGTGGCTGAGGAGGTGGTGTAGTTGTTGTCTGTGTGAGCACCTAATGCCATGACGCTCGGGGAAACGTGTAGGCGCTCACCTAACCCTGCAATCCAGTTCTTTCACAGATGTTATTTATTGAATGTCTGTGTCTTGTTGTAAATTGTTTCCAGTCCTAGTGAAAATGCTAGTATTGCTTTGCCTCACATGTTACGTAAATTCTCTCAACAGAGAGTTGATTTGATTTTTAGAAGTGCCTCTTAAAGCATTTTGGTTTAATTATTCTTTGAAAGTAGTAAGACTTATTCTGGGGAGGGGAAAACCACACACAGTGAGTTTATTGCATGTTGTGATTGATGGCTCAGATTGGCTTAGATTTGCTCTTTTGCTTGAATGTGGAGGCAGGAAAGAAAGAAAAACCACAGACATAACTATTTCCTAATATAAATTTCCATTTTATCAGTTGGCTTTATGCTGTGATTAAAAGCATTTTTCTTTTTTGTATCTGTTTTGTGATTATTTCTTTTAATATCTTAAAAGCCTAATTCTCTGAAATTCTTGCCTGTAGTGTCTTAACAAGAGTGTATTAGTAGTCNTTTTTATTTTTCTAGAGTGGAGCTTGCTTTTGTCAGAAGTGTCTATGCTAGTGCTTCTTGTCACAAACTTGACAGAGCTGGGTGGCACTTTCCTCCGTTTGAGGATGGCTTTCCCCAAAATCATGCTCTTTCAGTTAGCACAGTTTACTTGTTTTTGCATCATAGGTTAGTATATTCGCTACCCCGTATGTTCACTGTTTTTGCTTGTATAACTTATTTGTCTCTTCCTTGTCATTAGGCTTTATCATCTGCTTTTGTGAACTTTTTATACTGGCACGCGTAAAGTTCAGGAGTCAGTTAAATGCTTTCGATTTTCTGCCTTCATATGTCGTGGGAGCTAGGGAGGGCCTGAACTTCTCACCACACCAAAGTTAGTCCTGGGAGTGATCCTGAGAGGTCATCTCCAAGTCAGGATCAGTTATACTTTCCCTTCTACAAAGATACACACATGAACTCATGCTTTCAAAGATTTCCCACATGGGAAACTTAACAGCTTATTCATGAAATTTCTTCTAATTCTTGCTGTTCTTGTGACAATTTTTTTTTTTTTCCCAATGTCTAATCTGAATCCTCTTTGCTGATTTGAGTCACTGCTATTGTTATATCCTCTGTGGTCATGGTAGAGAGTGCTACAAAAATGGAGGAAAGAACAGCTTTCTTGTATATTTATACAGTGTATTTCTCCAGCCATATATTTTCTTAAGCTAAATACCCTCAATTCTTTTAAACTTTCATCAGGGCTTTGAATAAAGAACAGCAACAAAAAGATTGCACTCTCAGCCCTCTCGAGTTAGTCCATGTATCTTGACAAGAAAACCAAATTTGGGCACAGTTATCCAACAGATGTCTTTGAGTAGAAGAATTCCTTAGTAACGGCAGGCTGTACATAACATTTGTGCATATATAAACTAGGATGTTTGCACTTTTAAGCAGGAAATTGAATCGGGTTTATCTTCTGACTCACAAAAGCCTCTTTTACAGAACTGCTGGCTAACTGATTTTTCTTCATCCTGTAATGGTGCAGTTAATTACTACTAGCTAGGCAGAGTAGCTTCCACTTGTCCCTACTGAATTGCATTCTATTTTTTTTTTTTTTTTTTTTTTTGTGGAATTTTACAGCTTAAAATCCCCAGGGATGGTGTAAATGCTGCTGGAGTGTTGTTTTGGGGAAACTCTCTGAAGGAGGTTTTTCAAGTGTTCTATATTAATATGCCCAGAGCAAACCTTTTCTGCACAAACCAGCAGTGTGACAAAGAAGAGTATATGTTGTTTGTGGGCGGTTTTCTATGGTATGACTTAATTTTCTTAATTCAAGTGCTACTGAGCATATCAAGGCAATTTAACTATTCCAATGTAGTTCATCCACATTTTTGTGCTGTGATTTGCTGTTGACAGTTGCTAAACTCCAGGTTCCTACTGGAGTGTAGAAAATGTTGAGGTGTCGAATGTTGCACCACACAGGCTCTGCCTGCAGTGGCCTTGTCTCTGACGTGGTCTGTGATTTCTGCCAGTACGAATTCCCTGCACTGATCACCATTTTGCTGAAAGGCAGCTTGGGGTTTATTTGCATAGATTTATGATTCGTTTGTTCTGTTTGCGTAACCCATCAGATTCTTAGGTTCAAGGATTCAATCTCCAAGCAGTTTAGTCATTTTAAACACAATTCAGAATTAAATGATCAATATTCTGGATGTTCTACCTATTATTTTAGCATCATATAATGATGTATGCAGATTATTCTCCTTTGTGATCACAGAGAAAGCGAGTGTGAGCTTACATATCTTCCTCTTGGGAGTGCAAAAGAAGTATTTATTGCCTTTGTCAGGGAGTGAAGTCTTCAGGTATGCTAGCATCTATGGTGTTCCCTATCTGGATAGAATTAGAAAGAACAGACATACCAGTAATAATACAAAGGAAGGATGACAGATTAGCATTGACATTGCACAGATTTTTTCCTGGAACTGCCTATGAGAAGCTACAGTATCTTCAAAAAAAATTAAAGGAACATTTGTCACCAGAAGGTCACCTTTGGGCATTTTGTGAGATCAAATACTTTTTTTTTTTTTTTTATGGTAGGGGAGCAAAGCCCACCTGCAGTGTTTGGGAGCATGTACCAAAGCAGGTTAGAGGGTTCTTTTCACAGGCTAATACTGTATTTTTGAAGTTTTCATAAACTTCTCTGTCAAGCTTTTTAAAAAACGTGTTTGAGGGAGTACCATTAAAATATCTGAAGCAGCGTAGAAATTCTATTAGAAAAGTGCTGGAGTCTGTCATGAACCCAAGGATTACAACTCCTTCTTCCTCTCGTAGTATGGGGTAAAAGAGGAAGGCAGATTTTTTGTTTGTTCCTGCTAACTACCAGTGTGCTCTGCCCTGCAGGAACAAACTTATCTTGAGGTCCCAACCATCTATTCCATTTCGCTAGGTGTATTTCCTCCTTTTCCAGGGCAGGAGATTCTCAGTTTCAGATCATGGCGATTGTTCTGATCTTTGAGCATTAACCAAAACAGCAAACAAATGGAGGTTTGGCTTCCTACCAAAGGCGAGTGTCAAGATCTGTGTTTCCTAACATGTCCCTATTTCTTTGTTTAAGAAAATTACTCCTTTGCAAGCTGTGTGATCTCAGCGGAACTCATTTAATAAGCGTTATTTACTTTAGAAACCTTTTCCTTCTAACCTTTGGTTCTACTGCTAGTGTACCTGCTGATTTTGCTTCTGTTTTGGATTTTCATTACATTTATCTTCTCGAGTTTACTTCAGATCAGTTGAATAGCTTGCAAAGTACTTTACTGGGCTGATGAAAGGACCTTCAATAATCAAGTATCAGAAAACCTTACAGCAAACCTTCCCTGGGACTTTTTTCGATATATACACGATAATGATATGGTAGAAGACTTTCTGTTTTTAGCAATTTGGATTATGTGAAGTGTCATAGTTATTATGATTTAGGCTTTCTATTAGGATTTGTTTCATTAATTACTTAAACCATCGTCACTTCCTATACATACATACATATATATATATATATTTTTTTTTTTTCCTCCTATGCCATTCCCAACTGGAATTAGCATTTTTTCTAGTTCTTGGATTTGCATTCATCCTGAAAAAAAAGATTTGTAGTAGCAAGGTGAAGTGATGGTTCATGTATAATCTGATCTCCTGCAGGTCTTTCATACTTACTGCTTTAAGTGTGCTGCACTTCGACTAGAAGCCTGTCTTGTGAGTTGAGTTTAACTGTATATGTCTGTCTAAACTTGCTTCTTTTGTTGTCTGTGATGAATTTAGGTGGAGAACTTCATTTCCTTCAGATTGGAGGAACGTGTGATGACATAGATGAAGCTGATATACTTGTAGATGGATCCCTTTCCAAAGGTGTTGAACAGTCATCTGAAGGCACCAAGCCCTTATCTAACCCTTCTAGTCCAGGCATTACAGGTAAATTGTACATGTTTAAATGTATCTAACTAAAAGCTTTTTTGTTGTTATTGTTTTTACTTCTAAGTTTTGGAAGTAATTTTTGAGTTATTTAATAATATAGAGAACTTTATTGTATTTATAGCTCTAATATGAGGTCTGTAGTTCTTCTCTGCTCATCACTTGTTATGAATGAGCATAATGTTTTATCAGTTTCTAAATCTCAAAAAAATTTTGTGTATTTAACTTTTTCTAATCTCTGCATGTTACTGTAAGTCAGGCAGACAGGGAAAAATACATAATTTTGCAAGAGCTGAATATCTCTCACAATTCAGATAGGCCCGAGCTCTGTATTTGGATTTAAAATTGCTTGTTCAATATCTAAAATTGCCTTAAAGCTTCATGTGGAAGCTTTAGAGCTCTACTTCTTAAAACAAAACACATATGGTCAATAAGTATTGTTGCAAAGAATGGAATTGATGCTGTCTATACTTTAAGAAGCCACTTGTTAAATTAAGCTTATAATGAGAACTCTTGGATTTTTTTGACTGTAGTAGTTTTATTTGGCTTGAGCCTTGTTGAAATTGTGCTGTTGCTTCCATGCCAGTTCTCCTCCTGGGAGGTTGTCTGCCCTTGGACAGAAAGAAAGAACAGCTTCTAGTTGTTTGATTTCCATTTTAACCCTGAACAGCTTATTTAGGTCTTTTCTGCCGTTCTTGTGTGCCAGTCTTGTTACCTCCCACCTTTTCAGCCTCGTGGCTCCCTTGGGCAGAGTAAGGAGACAAGTTGCAGGGGGCTCTTCCTTGCAGGCAGCCGGAGCGTGGTGGGCAGCGAGGGGCTGCTCAGGGAAAGCAGGGAGTGGGCACGGGTGCTCCCCGGGAAGCTGCTCTCCTCCTTTCTCTGTCCTCATCAGAGCTACTTTGTTTTCAATGATTTGTCACTAAAAATTACCAACAAACTTAAGTTTGCTCATAAAGCCCAAGGAAGATTTGAGTCATAATTTTTTTTTAGCAGAGGCATATATGTGAAGGAAAGAAGTCTGCACTTGCTCCTGCAGTTTTTTTCTTTAGCTTATGGCAAGTAAAGCACTAAAATCTCTGGAGAGGATCTGAATATTCAGAACACAGAGCTTTTTCAATAAATGGGCTCTCTGCATGGCGGTTTATCAGCGAGTTTCAGCCTCTTCCAGTCAGAGGGCAACTTTGACTTACCTGAAGGATCAACTTGGCTGTGTTGTAATTGTTCTAAAAGGAGATACAGTAACCACGCCAAGTCATAAGTCTTAACTGGGTTAAAATGATTATTTCCTTTTGAGGAAAGGAGATTTTTAGATGTGAAATGGTATAAAAGGTGCTTTCTTTAGAAGCAACATTAAAAATTATGCTAATTTTCATAACTGCTTTAAAGCCTCTTTTCACCTTTTCTAGTAGGACTTCAGCTTGTTCTTGTTACAATGCAACAAAAATCAGGTGGTTTTGCAAAAGAGGCTAAGTTGACCTGACAGCACTGGAAAGTTTTTTTTTTTTTTTTTTTTTTTTTTTTTTTTTTTTTTTTTTTTTTTTTTCTTTTTTCAGTTTAAGGTGTTGATGCCTCGTGGCTGTTTGTTATTCTGAATGCTCTGAACTTTTTTTCTCTTTTTGGCGGGGTGGGGAGAATAGGAAAAGAAAAGTCTGCTGAAGGATTAAATTGATACGCAGTTTGAACTATAACCTTGGCTCTTATTGCATTGTCACCTAGCTGGTGAGGATCATATTTGAAAGTGGAGGGGAAAAAAAAATGAAAACAAAGCAAAACTAGGCATTTGTTGTAAATTCTCAAGCTGCCACTTTGGCCTCCTAGATTGAAAAGCTGAAATCCATGGTTGCTGTTAGAGTGGATTTTTCTCTTTGACCCCGCTGGGTCTCATATCTTGCACCTCTAACACACTCCTGGAAGAAATATATGCTTTTTCTCTCCTCAAACTGGAGCGCGTCATCTTGCTGCTGTTCTGATTTCAGCCTGTTATCCTGATGTCAAGCAGGATTGCTTTGTGTGGCAGTCTCTAGATTCAGACTGAGCAGTGGCTTTCTTTTCTTTTTTTGTTGTTGTTGTGCACATGCAACGTGTATTTTTTTTCCTGAGGCAGTGACAGTAGCGGTTAGGCAGGAAACTTTATTTTCGTGAAAAATCATGGTTTTTCTAGAATGAAAAGAATTTTCTCTGAAATGTATTTTTAAGAAAATGTAGAAAATTAACATTGTACGTATCTAATTTTCTCTAAAATTTTCTTTTTGTGTGTGTGTGCGTGTCTGAGGAAACCTGGTTATTTTTAGAGTTCCTTTGTTCCTTTGGCTGTTCATCTCCCTATTTTAGTTTTCAACAATTTTTTTGATTAATACCCATGAACTTTTTTTTTCTGGACTAGCACTTGAGTATGAAGACAAGGTATTAGAAGCAAATTTCTAGGCTCACTGTCTTTAAGTGTGATATGTATGACTTGTGCTTTTTTATTTTTCTCATATCCCTTTTTTAAGCTAAATTGGGAGCCTTCCAAAACATTCTAGTAATCCACCATGAAACAAGTCTACATCGATGTGCAGGTGATAATAAGATGTTGTAAACGTTGTATCACGGTTGGTTAAGTTGGATAGCAATTCCATGCGTTTGTTTTCTCAGAATATAACACTTTCGTATTTTCCTGTATGAGTCAATGGATGTTTGAACAGAAATGTTGTAATCAGCTTTATGTTGTAAAAGTATAGATGACTATAGACTTCTTTTTCCTGATGACAACATGCTTGAAGCTCTCAGTACTTTGAAAACTTACTCCAGATGAGTTGTTTTCAAAGAATGCTAACTTCAAGGCTTTTTATTTATTTATTTTCTCCAGTTTAATGAATTTCATAAAATGTGTAGTCAGTTTTACTTACAATTGGGATATACTTCAGAAGGTTTATAGGATGCTCTGGAAAAGAAGTCTCTGTAATAAATGCGTATGTTCTTCAACTATTCAGGAGTTGACCTGTTGGTGGACCAGCCATTTTCCCTTGAAACACTGACATCCCTGGTGGAACTAACCCGTTTTGAGACCTTAACTCCACGATTTTCAGCCACTGTCCCTCCTTGTTGGGTAGAAGTTCAGCAAGAGCAGCAGCAGAGGCGGCATCCTCAGCATTTGCACCAGCAGCACCATGGGGATGCGGCTCAGCATACTCGAACTTGGAAGCTGCAGACAGACAGGTAAGCAGGTTATGGTGCAAAATGGACTGTGTGTGTATTGCTTGACTTGTTTGTGAAGCCAGCATGCTGATGATATCCATGTGCTTTGGTTGTTTTCGTCTCATGGGTAGGTTTAAGAATGTACACTTGCAAAGACTTGTACACTTGTTAATTAGTGTTAGCATTAATACTCTTCATGAGATTGACATAGTTGATCTTGAAACAAATTGGAAAAACTATTTTGAAATTGTGTACTTTTACATGACAAACACTGTCATTCTCTTATATAACTGGAGAAGTCCAGTCGTATATGAGATACTTACTTGAGTCAATTTGGAGCCCGAGGTGTCCTAAAGTTTAGACACTATTCTCACTGAAGTGAGCTGCACTGCTACTATGTGAGTGTAACTTTTTTTATACATTTGATGTAAGAACTAGATATTCTTTTGAGATCTTAGACTAAAATGCCAGTGGTGCCACTTCCCTGAAGTAGTAGTTAAAACCAACGTGAGTAGCTTTGTGTAGTTTTCCCTGGAAAAGGTTTGGAGAAACAAAGCATACATGTGAATTGTGTAGGATCTTTTGTTAGGGGAAATATGCAATAAGGTGCTGCATGTCTTTTGGATCGGGCCATCCACCCGTCCTGCTGATCCAAAAGCTCGGTGCAGTATCCTGACTGAATCCAGGAAGGGCGGTGCAGAATCTGAGTGCCTGTTTGGCAAGCAGCGAAATAGGCAAGGGATGCTCAGAGAGCTAGAAATCATATGCAAAAAGGTGATGATGATTAAACAAGTGGAAGCTCCTTTGTGCTGGTGGGGTCGACCAGGTCTGAAACACTGCGGATGTGAAAAGGAGTCTGGAAGCTGCAGACACGCCAGCGTTGACGCTTAAGCCGAGCCAAACTTGCCTTAACTTGAATAATCCAATCAGGATAAAAGCTGGTAGTGCGTTATTGCTTTAAAAAGCAACCTGTACCTTGTGGTTTTGCGTAGTGTAAATAAAATACTCTGTATGAGCCAAATGGGAAGAAGGTGGTGCTGTGCAAAGTAACCTCCAGGAGTAATTATTGATTATCTAGTGTGTTCGGTATCTATCCTGAATGGCATGAGCAGAATGCTACTTATTACTTCAGCAGGTTTGCTCCTTTGAAGGGAACTTTCTTATCCCTGTGTTGTATGACCTTTGCAGGAGCGTCTAGAGGAAAGAAACGACAGCCACCAAACTTCTCGTTCTTTTGTATTGAATTAATTATGCTATGAAACAGAAGAAGGTCGTGATTGTTTCTGATAGATTTTTAGCCTTATTTGCTAACAGTTTTCCTTTGGAGTTGAGAATAAATTTTCATTATGTTTTGTGTGTTTGAATTATTTGTACTTTTAGCTGAAAATTATTCACTGTCTCTTCTTAAATTAAAACCACGAGGACATCTCTTCTGCCCATCTTTCAGTACCTTTCTTCTGGAAAGAGGGTGCTGCGCTTCAAAATTCTATTAATAGATTGTAAATAAGTGTAGAAACTTAAGCAAAATTGTATGGCTTATGTGTAAACCTAGAAGGCTAACTATATGTGTGCGGGCTTTTGTATGTGTATATATATGATACATATGCAATTTATTTTATATGTATGTAATTTATATACACACACACATACTAAAACATCTATTGCTATGTGCATGTGTATGTTTCAGTACCTGCGTTCCAAAGTCTTTTCAAGCTTCTTGGATTGTAATTTTCCTTTTTCTAGTAGTGTCTGCTGTCACATTAACTGTACTGCCCTTATAATGTCTTGGTGCCTTGCTGGTCCTGTTCTTGCTGGACAGATTGTCGTTTGTCATCACTGCAGCGAAGCTCCTGAACTCTTCCGTCTTTATCAGGGTCATCTTTGCATCTGGGGCTGCTGAGGCAGAAGCAGATGCCATAAAACGGAAGTAGTTACCTTTGTAAAGAGTTGAATGGAAAATGGCATCATTCTTAAGCTTCACAGCTAATTCTAAACTTTCACGGTACACAAGATGAGTTTGAATGACCAACCTTGTTTACTGCATCAGAAAAGAGCTGGATTACTTTAGCTATCCAGCGTCTTAGTGTTTCTCCTCAGGCCTGCTGTAATGCATAGATCTGCATTAGGAACATTTTCCTTCTCTGGAAGGAAATGCGTCTGTTTCAGTTTCAGATATCTTTCCACAGTGTGTCTTGCATACATTTCATAAGGCAGATAATTACAATAAATAACTTTCAGATAAAATGCATTTCAGCAATAGATCCTCTGCCATTTTGTTGTAGCAATTCCTTTTAAGTTCACTTTTTGGTTTTATGATATATTATTAAATAAGCAAAATTTAACAAAATTAAATAAGCACGATAACCCAGATTTTAACTTTGTTATGCTAGAAAGTGATATTTAATAATATATATCTGCATATGCACAGACAGTTGGAAGACATGAATATATGAGAAATGTGACACATTGCTTTTTAGAATGAAACACTACATCCTCTTAAATAGATGACTTCTGAAAAGTCACTTCCATCTGTTGAGCAAGTACGACTAATAGTTTGCTTATAGACAGGAGACATTAAGCCTTTTATATGCACCTAAGGTCTGTTTTAAGTGTTATATATATGCCTGAGAGAGAGAGATGACCTTTGGGGATATCACTGTAAGAATGAAATGCATTTGTGTCAAAGCTTAATCTAGTTAATTTTTTTTGACAGTGCTTGGTGTGTAGCATTACTTGCTTTAAAATACCATTCGGTGTTTTAGATAAGAGAAAAATATTTCTTTTTTTTTTTTTATCTATTAATTTGTCGGTATTTATTGTAGCATACCAAAATTCTTAATGTAGTCGTTTTTACATTTAAATAATCCCAATCTATCAAAGTTACCTCACTTTAAAAATTCTTGCTAGTAGATTGAGAGGATCCAGAAGTGAGGTTACTTTAAAAAGGTATTCGGATGTGACTTGGTGCAGGATTAGTTTTATTTAAATTTTTTTTTCCCTTGGGTTTGAACTAATTTTTGCAAACCTTAGAGTATCAAAATATGAAAGTGATCATTGAGGAGTACTTATTATCTCAAGTTTACACTTTCAGTATAAAACAAAGTTGGCTTCAAAAGGAAAATATGACTCATTAAAAGAAGCGCAGGCTTCTGAGTGTGCATCTGGTAAGAAGCACTTATAATCCTGTGTAAATTATCAAATGTATTTTTTTTTTTTATATGAAATTAGTATTTTGAGTCTCCTGGATGTGGCTATTCTACTACTAAAGCGACTTTTTTTTTTATGCTATCAGAGCAAAGACCAGCTAAAGAGATTGCAAGGCAATTGCTATGGTGCTTTTTATACAGTTTGGTGATTAGAATATTCTTTTTTTTTTTAGTGAACTTTTAAATTCACTTTTTCTAGAAATGAAACCAGTTTTTAAAGTAATATGGAAGCAATACTGTAATGCAGGTAATAAGCAATCACGTGGGATTTTTCACTGTTGTTTTTATCCAAATGTTGTTTTGTCCTCTCTTATCAATTGGCTTTTAAAGTATTCCTCACAAAATGAATGTGATTACAGTTTAAAAGACTTTTACTTCAGAAATTCGTGTGGATGTCAACTAGCACAAAATTATTCTTTTCTCTTTTATTAAAGAAAGCGTGCGTAGACAAAGATTGCATTGGGTAGTGTTGCCTACTTGTTCTGAATTTGTTCTTAACACTGTACCTTTGTCTTCTTTTTCCCTGACAGCAACAGCTGGGATGAGCATGTCTTTGAACTGGTTTTACCAAAAGCCTGTATGGTTGGACACGTGGACTTCAAATTTGTTTTGAATTCAAACATCACAAACATTCCCCAGATTCAAGTGACTTTACTGAAAAATAAAGCTCCAGGCTTAGGGAAAGTCAACGGTAAGAAAAGACTGGAGATATCTTTGAGGTCTTTTTTTCTTAACCTCATTATTCTCTGTGGTGTCTATTAGAATTGATTGTAATTCTTTAAATATTTTTAGTTTGCATTTATTTCTGTTTGTTTTTGTATTTTTCAGCATCGTGTTCTATTTTCTCTTAACGCATTTGAGGGTGATTTGGGGGAACAAACTGGATAAACAGTTTCAAATTCATGGATTTTATACAAACCAAACACCTTTGACTTGTTTTCATAGAACTTCTCCTTTCCACACTGCAGCATCCCCCAGTATTAGCAAGAGAAAAAACGTGCTGAAAGTATTTTCTTTAAAGAAATATTATAAATTGGTGTTTATCCACAGGAAAAAAAAAAAAAAAAGTAGCTTAGTGGAATATTTTCTCCAGTATTCTTAGAGAAAGTGCGTACTCCTAGGATGCAGGATTTATCGGCTTTAGCAGGGGTGCTGGCTGTGACTGCAGGACAGTGGTCAAGAGATGTTCTTGCTGTTTCCTCCTGTATGTAATACTTAAAGTAAATAGGAATTTTAACATGTAGGAGCATTTTGTCTTAGTAAAGCAAGAAGTCGAGTGATTAATCCTTGTTCTTCTGAACCGAATCTGCTTTGAGTTCAGCATTAATTTTAATATTCTTTCCATTTGATAAACGCATTTGATCCTGGATTTGCAAATGTTGAAATTAATTTGAAAGTCTTCAACGGTGAAACAAAACAGAAGAACTGCTGAACTCTTTTCCTAAACCTAGTGCTGAGAGTGAGAGTTCTGTGATTTGCTAATATTTTGAAGACAGCTGACTTGGCTGTGAAATACTTGGTTAGAGCTTTCTGCGAGTGTTCTGAGCATAGGGTACTGATTATCAGACCTGACAGCTCTTCCTGAGGCAACATTTCGGTCCATTACTTGAAGTGTAAATGGAAGTTTGATAAATGGAAGTCCGTTCTTCCCAGGGTAGTGGATAGGGTGGAGAAAGCATGGAGGCGGCGGAGGGTATACATAGGCACTTGCCGCGACATTTCTTTTTTCTTCTTGCTCTATTGAGTGAAAGTAATAGGGCTAAACATGTCCATATAAGCCAGGGCCAAGCTATATAACTTAGGTCTGTGCCTGGATATTAACCAAAATGTCCAGATCCCAGGAAAAAGCAATATTCACGTTTGTTTATTGATTCTTGAACATGTATGAAATCTTCAGTCAGAAGTTCAGTCAGCTTGCTTTCTTCTCCTTCCATATGGGGAGAAACAAAGTTAAATCTTAATTTAGTAAAACCTGAACAAGATCAATAGGGAGAATTTGTTCCATCATTGTTTATACGAGAAGAGCCCTGGAACTCATTAAATGTGTGGTACGTAATAACGAGAAGGCCTGAGGCATAATTCTTCTAGTTTAGAACTTTTTGATCTGCCATTAATTCATTCTGTGTGCCTCCTCTTCATTGCCTGCATGTCCTCTTCATCTATGATTCATGAGAATCATTTAAATGAAAAAAGGAGCTGTACTTAGCTATTATCAAAATATTGTTTGATACTTAGCATCCTCGCTTCAATTATTTTTTGTTTAAAATATCAAACTCTTAATACCAGAATTACTTAAGAGTGATTATTAGGAGAAGGTACTTGGGCAACATAAAAATAAAGCAAGCTGTTTGCAGGCAACCTTTAGACATTTTTTTTGGTAACTGTTTGCTGCAACTTCAGTTGCAGACTTCATGAAACAGGTCTTTGCAGATTCATGGCTTTTATAGTGGAAATAGTATTTTCAAGAGTTTTGTGCAGAGAGCTGATAAATTTGCTGTGAAAACTACTGCTTCTGTTTTTCATGAAACTCGAGCAATGTTTATGAAGTTTTGCTAATATTTTTATTCTCCAGAAGCAGCAGTAGATAGACAGATCACGTTTCCTTTATCTCCAGCTCATAATATTGAAATGGAGAGAAATGGAAAGCCAGCACTGGTTGAATTCAGTGAAGAAATGCAGTATATGGATATAGAGGAACCACAATGTAAGTTTAATTTATCTGGTTATACCACATATTTTAAATATGAATTTGCATTTTTGATTTTTTTTTTTTTTTTAATTACAAAGTGGAATCTCTGTGTAAATATTTCTCAGCCATTTAAAAGAGACTGTTTTCTCAACCCTCTTCAGTGTTGCTTCTGTCAGTGGTCTGTTTACTGTATGAGTTGAAGGCAAAGAAATCTTTTTTGTGTTTGTAAATAGAACAGTGGTTTTTTAGAATTTGGAAATAGAGTAGATTGGTATAGCACCTTTCAGATTTAAAGTTGCATTCTCTCATTCCAGCAACATTTTGCTTGTTTTTCCATAGCTAGTTTTGATATTTTTCTTTGCATACCTGGCTTTTTCTTAGGCTACAGCAGTAATCTCTACAAAATAATAAACATCCAATAAAGCCTTCATAACCTGTCATGTTAACTTACAGCAGTGTCAGACTTCCTGTATGTATTTTTATAACCTCTTTTAGTACGCCATCACTCTTCCTCAAAACCTGGTAAAGAGACTCTGGAAGGCAATCAGATTGGATCTGCATGAGGATAGCTATAGACTGTAAATGAACTCCAGAAAATACAATTATTTTGCCTGGCTCTTTTAGTAGTCCTGGTTTTGCACTTTCTTTCATTTGATGAGGTTTATCTATAGAAATGTATTGCAAAGGGTGTAGGAGTGGAGGAATCAAAGAGGAGATAAAAGAAAAAGCATTGGAGGGACAGGATTTTTCACACTGAGGAAGAGGCAGAGAGTCAAATTTTAGTATATGACAGGAGTCTTCTTTCTAATGTTTAGCCCTCACTGTTACTGTTTTGACATCTTATTTTTCTTCTGCTGGCATGTTTTGAAAAATTATTATATCAAGTTCCACACTTTTTTTTTTTTTTTTTTTTTTTTCCCTCTCTCTCCCCTGTGCTACTGGAACTACCATTTCATGGTTTAGATCTTATTTGTGTCTGCTGTTTGTTTTTTGGGGTTACTTCAGGCTTTTGCTTCTCTTGTCTACCTTTCCTAATTTTTGTCCTCTTGCTCTTTGCCCACTTATCTTACTCTCCTAGGAATGTTTGGTAGTGAGAATTAATCACTCCGACTCTACCTGTTTGCAATCAGCAGTCTTGCTCTGCTCTTGCTCTTGCCTGTTGGCTTTTATCTTATAGTATGATCTCACTCCTTTCTACTAATTATATTGATGTCTTCATGTGAAGATCGAGATTGAGATTCAAAGCGTGCTTTTCCACCAGAAGCTGTTTTAATAATAATAATGAAAAAAAAACAAAAAGCACAGATTATGAATTCTTGTATATAATTCTGTTTAGAAATGTTGCAGTGAATTTGATGGTCAGCTAAATGACAAATACTTAAGTTTTCAAAGAAACAATAACAGTTTAAGTTGATTTGTTATGTTCCAGGCACATCTGAGGTTCTGCACTGAAAACGTGGAATGAATTTGGTGAATTTGGTCTGTTAATAATTACTTTAAAAGCTTAGTCTCTTCCATGGTAATTTTCAGGTCGTTGACATTTCAACTCTTGCTAATGAAATCAAATAAAAGCTTGCTTCAGAACTAATGCAGCTCAAAATATATTTGTTTTTATCATTTTATTAGCTGTATATTTTTGTGGCTC
Organism: Nothocercus julius; assembly: GCA_013398735.1. Lineage (NCBI taxonomy): Eukaryota > Metazoa > Chordata > Aves > Tinamiformes > Tinamidae > Nothocercus > Nothocercus julius. The sequence goes on from VZSV01000115.1 coordinate 1,990,239, forward strand.
TAATGAGCCGTTAAACATACATACTATCCCATACTGTCAATATTATACAATGGAAAATGCTTTGAAAACGGTGAATTACTTTTACATGATTTCATTGGAAAATGGCTTAAAAGTAAACCTAAAATAAAAGTCAGATTTAGGATGTAGTTACTGATCAAGAGTTCGACGTGGTGTATTTTTCACCTTTGCAAGTGATCAAAATTTGTGACTTACTTTGGGATAATTCAGTTCCATTTTAGTGTGTTTTTGTTTTGTTTTAAAGGTCTTAGGTTGTGTCCATTTCTAGAGGAACATAAGGAAGATATACTTTGTGGACCAGTATGGCTGGCAACTGGACTTGATCTCTCAGGACATGCAGGAATGTTGACGCTAACAAGTCCAAAGCTTGTTAAAGGTAAAACGGTTTGTCATGTGAAGTATACAAGTATACGAAACTTGAGTGCACCTCATATTTCTGTGGCCAGCCATTGGTTTGCATTTATTTCCACGTCGGAAAATTTTGTTGCATGAGATAGCATTTCAATTCTGTGCTAAAGTACTATAAGAATGTATTTGAATAATACTTGTAAACTACATCTGCAAACTCCAAATCTGCTTCAGCTTTGACCTAGTAAATTTATCAAATTCTTCCCCCCTTTCCCTCCCACCCTCACCGCCTTTCTTTTTCTCTCTTTCAAGGCATGGCTGGTGGCAAGTACCGTTCCTTCCTAATTCATGTTAAAGCAGTGAATGACAGAGGAACAGAAGAAATCTGCAATGGTGGAATTAGGCCGGTAGTTAGAATACCATCGCTAAAACCGCAGAGTAACAAGGGCCATTCACTTGCTTCATTGTTGGCAAAAGTTGCAGCAGGCAAGGTACTGAATAGCCAAGAAAGACAGTTGTGTTAAAGGTGTAGAATTGATATGTCTGAACTGAAAACAAAACAATTGTTCAGAGATGTAACATTCTTTAAATTAGGGATTTTTTTTAAGCATTGACACTGTGTTAATACCCTCAAGAATCAACATCTTTAAGCTGTTTCTTCTATGGAACTGTAGTTGAAAAGATCTTTTCTCTCACTTTCGTAGCCTGAGCATTTGTTTTTGAAATTTCCACGACTGTGTTAGGTAGCTGCTATAAATCTTAAGAGGAATGTGTATATATGTACATGTGTGTATGGAGGTACACATACATATGTACCCATATATATACACTATACATATTTAGTACTTTTTAGTAGTGAATGATGTATGTCTTGTGGAAATTATTAGAATAGTTAGAAATTATTAGAATAGTTAGAAAATAAATTGCATAACATTGTTGAATTCAGTGTTCTTTTATTAATTTGTTTTTATAAAAGTAGTCCATTTTGTAAGATTCTAAGTCCATCTTGTCTGATGCTGTAAGATATAATTTTTAAGCTTAATTTTTTTGACCTTTTGGTCGGTTTTGTTGCTAGCAAACAGTGAATACCTCTGTGCTCAGAGTGAGACGTTTTATTGAATCTTACACACTTTTGTCTTAAAAAGGTGTAAAAGTAACTCAATCAAAAATGCCGTGATTCCTAAAATCTGCTTTCTCCCTAAACATCAGGAAAAGCCATCCAGTAAAGTTGAAGCCAGTAATTCCTCAAGAAAATCGGATAATCTTAGAGGCTGTGACTTACTTCAAGAAGTCTCCGTAACTATTAGAAGATTTAAAAAAACTTCTATTTCAAAGGAAAGGTTAGTAGGTGTCTTTTAGTTCTCTACTCATAGAATACTTTATGACAAAGCACTGTCTGAAATTGTCGTTTCCTAAGTTCAGTTTATATGGAAAAATCTGCAAAGCTGTTAGTTCTAGTGCACGGTGCTATGCAAGTTATGTTAGAGTAAGAGGTAGTTGATCATTCATTCAGAAAACTGTATGCAGAATGATGAATTCACCTGACTCGAAAGAGTATAAGCAAGTAATTTAAGTAACACTAGTTTTCTTTGTAAAATAGATAAATGATTTAGCCTTTTAAATTTTATTTTCAAGGAAGTTTTCTGTTTTATTTCCACATATTGGCTTATTTTTTACGGCACAGAAAGTATAATACTTAGAATCAGTTAGCAAATTGTTAACAGAGTTAGTTAAAAGTCACTGTGGATTGCTACTGCAGGCCTAAACGAGAATAATACAGTGTTCAGTTAGTATTGCCAACTGTCATGCAAACTGGTGTTGCTGACTGTAATAGATTTAAGAGGGTCAGAGAGACAGCAAAGGTGGGAAATAAAAAGAATGGTGACAGACTTCAATTACCTTGTTGCATTAATTATTCTGTTGTATTAATTACAATTACTTTGTATTATTGTATTAATGGAAAGTGTCTCATTAAGGCATAACACAGGCTGTATTTTTGGATACAGCTGATGACTCTCTCACAGGGAAGATTCTTAATGAACTTGCAAGGGGAGGTGCATCCCATAACATAGTCCTGGATGACTTGGAGGCTCTGGTTCGAAGGATCTAATGATCCTTTGGTAACAGCAACTACAGTGTACTTGGAGGAATGCTGATGGAGCAGCGATAGTCAAATAATCCTCCACAGTGATAGCTATTATACAAAAGCGGTACTGCATATATTCAGCAAGTATGTTGAAAAGGAACTGTAAGGTGCACCTAAGAAAATGAAGTCCTTACAGACCTAAGACTGCTGAAGAATATTGAAAGCATAAAGCCTGCTTATTTTGAAAGGGTTATTAGGAAAGCTATCCTTCTTGCTTTTGTCTTAAAATAATAAATTTATTTGCAAAAATAAAGTTATTCTTCTAAATGTTAAGGTCCTATGGTCCTATGGCAAAGAACACAAGTGGGATCAGGAACTCTGGCAGTATATATGTTTTAAAAAAAAAAAAAAAAA
>VZSV01000115.1:2000160-2026112 GCA_013398735.1 Nothocercus julius
TTTATTTTGCTGTTTTTGGAAAACAGCACTCAATTTTTATTGACTTTAGATAAGTGTAGGATTTACTGCTGGCATGCATATTGCTATGGCTAATTTTCTAATAGTTTTGTAGTACTATTTTCATGCCCAAGTGTGGTGCTATATAGATTTTGTTGTTATTTTGTGTCTGAAGTGATGCTAGCGAAATGTAAATAAGTGGTGATTTGCCAGATATATCGCTTGTACTTCAAACCCCTCCATTCAGGAAGTTCTGGGTGAAATACTTGGCCTTTTTCTGTGAATAATTTTTTGTGAATTCTTATTGCTTGAACAGTGCTGTTTGTCTTATTCTGTTTGCAGATATGGGTTATATAGTTCACCTTTTGATCCGGTTCTCTTTGACTTGGAAATAAGTGGATCTTCATGTAAAAATGTGTACAATAGCAGCATTGGAGTACAGTCAGATGAAATTGATTTGTCTGATGTCCTCTCAGGTATGTATATTTAACCTACTGGGAAGAATTGGTAAGTGTCTCAGTTGCCTTTAGCCAAGACACAGTTTCATACTTTCCATCTGTTTTATAGCTGTGCATAATGAAGTTCAAGAAAATTAAGATTCTCTTGCTTCATGAGCCCTATTACATTCCCAGTGGCCCTTAAGGCAAGAAAGAAGGCCTTTTCCTGGAAGTCATATTTTTCTGGTCCAATGAAAGAGCTAGGAAAAGGGTGGAGATTAAACAGAAAGGTTGCTGTGGTTGAGTGGGTCAGAGTCATCTGTCACTTCTACTGAGCAGCTTCCCTCGGATATCTGTTATTACTCATTTAGAGTAGCAAGCATCTCATCGGCAGAAAAGCCTAGATGGATTTTTCTGGGCTTGGAAAGCTGCCAGGTGACATGTTCCTGCTAAGATATTGTAGACTTATTTGCATCCGTCCTCAGATCAGTTCATACTTGAGCCTTAGGCTATGGAATTTCCCAGGAATGAGACAATTCTTATTGTTAGGAAATTCTTCCTTTCATAGCCAACATATCCATTAATTGGTGATTCATTTCCTTTTTTAAATGCTTTTGTCCATCACCTTGCCTTCCCTTCCCACCCCCTATATGACATGATGTCATGATTAAGATGATAAGTAATAGTGGTGTTTTGATATGAAATTTACATGAACTTGGGCTTCTGTTTTTCTTTATTTTCCACGAATACCAATATATTTTTGCAAGTTAACTTTTTGATATAAAGTTCATAATGAAATATGAGGAGAATGGAACATCTGAATGTAATTTCATTCTGGAATTAAGACGGTTATGTTTTGTGTTATGCTTTTGCAATCATTTGATTGTAAATTTGATTGCAAAATATGATTGTACATTTGATTACAATTGTTTGGCTTAAGAAACTTTTTTTCAGAATTGGCAGCATTATCCATTTTTTAAATAAGCTTCCATTTAAATTGTATATGTGATAGTGTGCTTCTTCCACAACATCAAGTAAGAAAAAAAATGGATTATATTTAGTTGAGTCTTTCAACTATTTGTGACTAAAATGTTTGTGATAAAATTAAGAAAACATTTGATAATAGAGAGGCATTTATTTCTCTTACAGGAAATGGGAAAATAAGTAGCTGTGCAGCTGCTGAAGGTAGTTTTACGTCCCTTACTGGACTTCTGGAAGTTGAACCTTTGCACTTTACCTGCGTTTCAACAAGTGATGGAACTAGAATAGAAAGGGACGATGCAAGTACGTTTACTGGTATATACAACTTTTTATTATTTCTACTTAGCATAAGTTCACAATACACTATTTTGAATTTGAGGTAATGAGCACTATTTTACATACAGATTGTTAATAGTTTTATAAATGTGTTTTTTGTTTGTTTGCTTTAATAACTAAATGCCATGTTGAAATTCTTTTGGAGCATAACAAAAACTGAATTTCAAATTTAGATGTATTTATGAATTTGTTCCTGTTACCTATTTTTTTCCTGTCATTAATATAATATCTAGGCTTGTATGTTTGCTTTATGTGGCAGTAGTAGTCCAGGGCAGTAGATGGCTCTTCTGTAATGGAAATATTGCATGTAAGCTGAGGGTGTATAGTTTATAAACTGACAGTATGAAATTCAAGATCTTACTTTATAGTGAGAGCTGAATAAAATATTTTTCTTGTTTTTTGTTTTTTGGTTTTTTTTGTTTTTTTTTTTACACCGTGTTTAACGATTACTAAGGACTGAAATGAAAGGTGTTTCCTTTCATTTCTTTTCTACATACATGGTTTTGTTCTGTTTTTTTTTTTTTCCATGCCAGTGAGTACTTTTGGGGTTACCCCAGCAGTTGGTGGCCTCTCATCTGGAACGGTTGGGGAAGCGTCGACCGCACTGAGTTCAGCAGCCCAGGTAGCTTTGCAGTCTCTCTCTCATGCAATGGCTTCAGCCGAGCAACAGCTCCAGGTGCTGCAAGAGAAACAGCAGCAGCTTTTGAAACTTCAGCAACAGGTTGGAGGCTATTTGGCTATTTTTTCATGCTGTCTCTAAACATGAAAAGCTGAGAAAGTAGTTGCACAAAGCTAGTGACCTTTTTTTTTTTTTTTTTTTAAAAAAATCTTTCTCTTCCCCCTTCCATTTTGATAGTATATTTGAGGAAGGAACAGCTCTGGACTGAGAATCACTCCTATTAAGTAAAATGCTGAGAGTGCATCCTATGCCATTTTGGTCTTCTAAAATTGCTCTTTTTGAGGGTGGATGGGGTATTTGATGGCTAACCATATAAACTGAGACTCAGTTTTACTGACAGTTTATGAAATGAGAAACCCAACTGAAAAAAGGGTAGTTGGTGATACAGGGAAATACCCCATGGTAAAGCTATTGCCAGTATGCAGCTTTATTGTGTTAACTCTGAAGTCTTGCTGGATTGCACAGTCTTTTTTTTATTTTTATTTTTTTTTAATTGTTTTTGATTACTCCAATTAATTACTCATGTTCAACAGCAAGTGAAGTCAAATTGAATACAGTTTCATTCTTCAGTTTATAGTGGATTTTTGACATATCCATGTGTGTTCAGGGTAGCTTGCATTTATTAAATCTAATTTACAAGGAACACTGAACTTTATAGCATTCAGTATTACTGTATTCTCAGCAATATTGTTCTCAGTTACATTCAGTGCTTTCATTTTCCCCACAGAAAGCTAAGCTGGAAGCAAAACTACATCAGACAACAGCGGCAGCTGCAGCAGCAGCAGCATCAGCAGTTGGTCCTGTTCACAACTCTGTGCCTTCTAATCCAGTTGCAGCCCCGGGGTTCTTCATTCATCCTTCAGATGTCATTCCACCCACACCAAAAACAACTCCTCTGTTCATGACTCCACCTTTGACTCCACCTAATGAGGCAGTTTCTGCAGTTATCAATGCGGAGCTTGCTCAGCTTTTCCCTGGTTCAGTCATTGATCCCCCAACTGTTAATCTTGCTGCACACAACAAAACTACCAGCAAGTCCAGAACGGTAATTACTATTGTTTTTATAGTAGTATATAGTATATAGCAATGAGATGCTGTGAGCCTTCTCAGGATGTGATTTGTACTTGTGTACTGGAAAATGTCTATTCATCAAGGCGGTATTTTTTGTCCTGATTTTTAGGCCAGATGAGGAGAGTATATGAAAGTAAAGTTATTGTAATAACTCATTTTTTCTTATGTAGTATCATTTGAGCCTTATGTAAGCCTTTGAACCTGACGAGTAATATTTTTGATGGCTCATGCTTAAATCAAAATATAGTGCAGGTGTTGTCAGAAATTATAGATCTTTAAATTGCAAGAAGTAGATTTAATTTTCTTATCTTTTCTAAAGAACAGCTTATTATAAGTATATAGATTTTTTTAATGACTTAATTTTACCGATATTTTTTCCCTCCTCAGAATCCACTTGGATCTGGTCTTGCTCTTGCAATATCTCATGCTTCACATTTTCTTCAACCCCCGCCTCATCAGTCAATTATTATAGAGCGAATGCACTCAGGTAAAACCAGAATTCCTAATAATAATTTTGTTAAAGATTTTCTAATAAAGAAGTGGAACATTTTCCAGGATCGTAAGTCAGCTGCTTAGCTGCAGTTTCACTTGGCTTTTATGAAGAAAGATTACTTCCAAATTTACATTTGCATTGTACTAGAAGGTTTAAGCCCCAGCATTCAGTGAGGTTTAACAGGTGAAAATCCTGGGGGGAGGAAGTTGCATGTTGAGTCTCCAGTCAGAGTACCAGCTCTGAAGTAATGCACACAAGGCATAACAAATTAGCTTAAATCTGAAATTTTCTTTTCCTAGTGTGCGAGCTGTAGCGCAGAAGACATATATTAGACCTGTGGCTCAGAACAATTTCTGTGGGCTTGAAATTGTAGCTATGCTGAACCTCCAATATAGGGCTTTTGAACAGTAAACAGTGTATTTGTTGTTTGAAGAATTCCCTGTCTTGGTTGGCTAGCTTGTGCTGATGCTCTAGGTAATTCTACCTTTCTTCCATAGGAGCAAGAAGATTTGTGACATTAGATTTTGGAAGACCTATATTGCTGACAGATGTATTGATCCCTACTTGTGGCGATTTGGCTTCTTTGTCAATTGACATCTGGACTTTAGGAGAAGAAGTGGACGGGAGGCGTCTGGTAGTGGCTACTGACATTAGCACCCACTCACTTATCCTGCATGATTTGCTGCCGCCTCCAGTTTGCAGGTTCATGAAGGTAAAAGAAGAAAGACAACATACTCTCTCTTCTAAACTCTTTAATAATATATGAGCTTTCTGTTTAAACCCTCATCAGATCAAATTTTACTTGGCTATTTTTTTTTCCCTGTGATTTGTTGGTTTGGTTTTTGTCTTGCCTGTTTTGATACAATCTTGTTACAGTAAAGGCTCTGCTCTTTTTCAGATCACTGTTATTGGTCGATACGGTAGTACAAATGCCAGAGCGAAAATCCCATTAGGATTTTACTATGGTCATACCTATATCTTGCCCTTTGAAAATGAGCTGAAACTCATGCATGATCCCCTCAGAGGAGAAGGTGAAGCTTCGAATCAGCCAGAAATTGACCAACATTTGGCAATGATGGTTGCATTGCAAGAAGACATACAATGCAGGTTAGAAGAAAATAAACACATTTACTAAGTATTTCTAATTATTTTAACTTAAAGCACTGGAATATCAGAGGGAGGGTTATTATTATTATTTCCATGATCTTCAGACACCTCTGTCTTGTGTGTTAGAGCTTTTACAGAGAATATTTTTATAGCAATAACAAAAATACTACCCTGTAGTATTTCCGTATCTATATCTAGCAGTTCAGGGACCAGAATTCACATTCTGATAGTGTGTCAAGTGTGTTGCGTTTTGTCAACGTACATTGAACTTTGTGCTGGAATGTTTCCATCTAGGTACAACTTGGCTTGTCATCGGTTGGAAATCCTTCTGCAAAGCATTGACCTTCCACCGCTCAATAGTGCTAACAATGCCCAGTACTTTTTACGAAAGCCAGACAAGGCAGTAGAAGAAGATAGCAGGGTATTTTCTGCTTACCAAGACTGCATTCAGCTACAGCTTCAACTCAATTTGGCTCACCATGCTGTTCAGAGGCTCAAAGTAGCTTTAGGTGCAAGCAGGAAAACACTGAAGGAGGAATCTGACCCAAAAGAATTGATTCAGATGTCATCCACAGAACAGTTACGCACCATCATTAGATACTTACTGGATACTTTGCTTAGTTTGCTTCATTCTTCCAATGGTTAGTATTTCTTTTTTTTTTCTTGTCTATAGAAACATTTTATAAGTGATAATCTTTCTTGATTTGTGCTCTCACTGAGAATTTTTTTAAACTATGTTTAAATCGGTGTTAATACGATTTTAATTTCAAGTAATATACAGTGTATGGTTGCACCAAACAGACCAAGCTGACCTAACAGTTTCTTGCTGCCGAAAGAGATGGGAGAGGGAGGAGTTGCCCTTCTCACTTCCCCTGCTCCTCCTTTCTGTTAGTCCTGGCTGTGTGTTTCTGTGTTCAGACATTGCTCTGATCCTTCTGTGAACTGATTTTGTTCACTGAAGTGGCAAATGGCTACCCAGGCCGAGTGTCTCTGCTGTTACCATGTGTTGAAGGAGCTCCTGGAAGGATCTGTGAACATTGCAGCTAGTGCAACACGGGGGACAGATTAGGCAGTTAGAACTGGGATGGAGAAATGGGAATGAGTTAGAGAAAACAGTAATAATATCATTATCTCTACTCAGCTCATGATTTTTAATATCCAGTAAGGACTTTTATGTCCTAAACTTCTCGTTGGAGGTGTTGTTGAAGAATCAGAATAGAAATATCTGAAATGAAGTGGGTTTTTTTCCTGTTCGTTTTAAACTGTGGAACATTGTTCTACTGATAGATATATCTGTTTTGCAGTATTTCCTTTGCAATGTGCCAGTTTGTTCTCAAACAAAATAGCTTGCTGTTTTGGCTTTGTAGTTACTATGGTGGCATTTGATTCACTGGTGTGAAGTTGGTTTTATTTTGATCTCTTTGTCTTGGTGTTTTTGAGTTACCTGCTCATATTCTCCTTCTCTCTATCCCCACAGGGTCTGTTAGTCTGATCGTAATAGTTAAAACGTTCCTACAAACTTTTTTTCTCCAGTGCCTTCAAGCCATTGTGCCTAAAATACCTTCAGATTCTCTTTTTTTAAATGTATTTTTGTGTTCCCTTTTCTTAAAAGGACACTCTGTTCCTGTGGTTCTGCAAAGTACTTTTCATGCTCAAGCTTGTGAGGAGTTATTTAAACACCTGTGTATAAGTGGAACTCCAAAGATACGCTTGCATACTGGCCTTCTGCTTGTTCAGTTATGTGGAGGAGAAAGATGGTGGGGCCAGTTTCTTTCAAATGTACTGCAGGAATTGTACAATTCAGAGCAACTTCTCATATTCCCACAAGACAGGTAAAGTGCAAGTCTATGTCGTATGTTATTACCTGTGCATCTCTTTTAAGTACTGCCGTGGTTCATGGCTTTCATCTGGATTGATGAAAAACTATGCTCGTTTATCTGTTAAGAACTAACTCCAAAACAGCAATGCAAATGCTAAGTGCAAATGCAGCTGTTTTGTCGTTTGGTGCTATGACTAAAATAAGTTGCAGTTTCCCCTTACTGGGAAGGGCTGGTCAGAGATTACTGGAGAACGTGGCTGCTGCTTGCATGCGCAGCAGGGCTGCTCTGCGCTGATGGAAATGGCCTTCTCCTTTATCAGGATAAATATGCCCTCGGCACAGAGCTGCCCTTTCAGTGCTTTAGGAATGAGACTGAAAAGCACACTGTTAGCATTTAAAACAAAAGGCTTCTCTGAGATTAGACCAAACAAACAACTGTAGAGTCGAGAATTAAATGTTGATGTGGTGATCTTTTGAGATTGTTGAGTCAAGTCTTTAAAAGAAAATGATAAACATGGTTAGAATATTAGTCAAATGTATTTGCTGTTCTGTGGTGTTCTGCCTTCTTTGGGTTGTGGTTTTATACTTTTTATAAATAGATTAATTTAAGGAAGTAAGAATATTGGATTTAATTCCTGTTATTCAGTTTATTGTATTTAATAAGAAATAAATAGATATTGTTGTGTTTCAAAAGGTGTGCGAAGTAGGACAGAGCAAGTAACTACTGAACTCTTGAGGGTAAAAGAGAGACTGAGAAACCTAAAATATCACATTATTGTCATCTTATTGCAGTAGAATTTGGAATCCAGTTAACTTGCTGGGCTACAGTGCTGCTTTGTTTTGTTTTGTTTTTTTAGCAATGTGTGTCTCAGAGTCTAGGGGAACACCATTCCATAAGGCATATTTCAGAATGTCACTGAAACGGAAGAGAAAATAAAACTCTTAAATATTGACACTTTGTTTTTAGGGTCTTCATGTTGCTTTCATGTATTGGCCAAAGATCACTTAGCAACAGTGGCGTTTTAGAAAGTTTGCTTAATCTTCTGGATAACCTGCTGTCACCACTGCAACCTCATTTACCTGTGCACAGAAGAACTGAAGGTAGCCCTCTAATTTGGAAGCTATACTTTCCTGTATATTTCCTTTCAAATTTTTGTGAAATGGGGGGAGGGAGATCGGGTGTGTAAGCAGCTCTACTGACTGACTTTGGAATTTAAGACTATTTTTTTTGTTGTTATTCTTGAGATCTATTCTAAGTTACAAGCATTGGAAGTGAAATGTAGCTCCTGAAGAGAAGTTTATTAGATGTATTCTTATGCCTATTGCAGACTACTAGGGTATTCTCAGGTGTGTGTTTTTCGGTTATTTTTGTAAACACAAGGATTTTACATCTTGACTCTTCAAAAGAAATACTGAAATGATATTCTACAGACTTGATGGTTTTTGAGTCTTTTCTCAGCTGCCCTAAGTTTGAAGAAATGCTTGATTTCAAAAGCGTCTAGCTCTAGGCTACTGCATAACCTATGTACATGTAGCAACACATAGTAGAAGAAAAGTCTTAAGAGTTGTGAAGTTGGTAAATGCCAACTGAGACTCTGTTCTTACTTTTTACCCTGTCTCTTCACGCAACCAAGACTACAACGGATGTCAGAAGCTGTCTTTATTGCTCCCCCTTGGTCTGCCATGTACTTTCTCTCTCTTGGCCATATCCTGCTATAGTCTCTAATTAGTTTGAGGCAAATCCAAGCTTACATCTCCTCTACCTCTGTTTGCACTCTCCCCACAGCTGCCAATTCCTTTCATAGCTCTTGCCTTACTAGTTGTCCTCACGGAGGACTTTAGGAAGCAGGAGAAGTAACTGATACTTCAGAGCTTTATTTGCTGGTCTTCCAGCTTCCTTCCTCCTGGACAGTACAGGTGAGTACTAGGGCATTTTTTTGTGTGATGGAAGCATCAGGTATGGCAGAAGAAATCTTTATTTGAGAACTATCAAGTGTAACTAAGGGTCAGTGGGGTCAAAAATTACTGGGGCAAAAAGGTCAGAAAACAGAGGACAATCAGAAAGAAGAGGTGAGTGTTATTGGTAGAGAAAATCTATAAAATTGGAGGCAGAGGTAGAAGAAAAGAATAAGCAAAAATCATTGTGGGGAGGGAGAGAGGAGTTGAAAATTTGATTTTAAGAGACAGAGGAAAAGAAATGCAATTGTTTAAATAGAAATATAAAAGGGTAATATAATTTATTCTGCAGCAGACTCTCTCTTTTTATCCTGCAAACCACGGTGGTCGTCACTGAAGAGATCCATTCCTCCTCTTGCCGTTTAGTCTGCAGTTCCTGTTCAGGTTCTGTTACTGAAAGGCCTCCTATTCCTCTACCTGTTGGAGGTGGACTGTTTTCTTACCAGTAGTAAGGATGCTAGAACAAAAACTCAGGGCATAGGTCCTATTGCTTAGGCTGCCAAGAACTAGACATGACTTTGGACAAGCAATTTCTGTGCCTTGGCTTTCTTGTTTGATCCAGAAAAAATGATAGTTGAAACTCACTAAAGCTTTTCTGAGCTCAATGCATGCAAGCTGTCATATAATTAGATATGGCTCAGCTGTATGCACATCTATGACAATCTATATATAACCTGTAGTATTAATAACTTTGCTTTATTGATATTATGTAAAAGTATGCAGTTTGTGTTGTGACAGTGATCGCGTGGTCATTCATGGTAGATTTCTGCTCGTTATTGAATGATTTCACTTTAGAATTACTCATTTAGATTTACTCATGTGCACAAAGATTTATCTTGCCAGATGTATAATCTATGTTTGTGGGGGTTTTTTTGTTTTTTTTTTTGTTTTTTTTTATCTTTGCCTCTGCAGAAATATATGCATTTAATGCATGAGACTGAAATAAACAATAGCTAGGTATTATTGCCACCAGCATGTTCCATCTAGTCTGTATTCAGTCTTGGCTTTCCTGTATTGATTAAGACGACTGCCTGAAAATAGACTAAACAGGGTTAAAAATGAAACTAGTTGTATGCAAGGATATATAACTGTCTTATTACTTCTGGGATTTTATGCAACTGTCTCATTAGAGCCTTGGTTGACGAAGGAATTTCACGCTGTGGAATTTGAATCATCTAATTTATATGCTTTAATGCAGGCACCTGTCATTCTCCTTTTGCATGAAGGGAGTTTAGTCTTACCATTTTAGTTTTTTTTTTAATTGCCACTTAATTTCTAGCTTTAGCAATAGAGAGGAAGTTTTTGCCTTCGTCTCCATCTGACTAGAATTGTGACTTCTGCTTTAGCACTTTAGTTCTACAGCGAATGTTCAGTTTCCTCCCACGTTCATGAGTGCTCGGATTATGGGAGAAAAAAAAAAAGTCAGTGCTTTTGGGTAGAAAACAAAACAAAAACCCCAAAACATAAATCTAAATCTTTGGGGCCACCCAATGAAATGTGTTCCAGTGTTTCATATAATGCCTTTTTATGATTTCTTTTAAAAGTATCTTGCTATTGCTTCAAAACTTTATTAAGACACTCAAGTCTATTTCTTTTTAAGGAGTATTAGACATTCCCATGATCAGCTGGGTTGTAATGCTGATATCCAGACTGCTGGATTATGTAGCTACTGTTGAAGATGAAGCAGCCACAGCTAAGAAGCCTTTGAATGGAAAAGAGAGGGAACGATTTCTGACAGGTATGTACTGTTTGTTTTTAATTACATATCCAAACTTTGTTTTATGGATATAGATTTTTAGAGCAGTTCAAATGTATTTAAAATATAATATTTTCAATTCACTTAAAATTGGGTTTTAGAAACAGATGTTTTGATCACGTTATTCGCACTCGGAGGCCTGCTTCTTGATCTTCTCTTTCACTCAGAAACGTGATATAGATAGATAGGTGTGTGTGAGTGTTTGTATATACACTTATATCTATCTTTCTCTTTTTTTCAAGTGATAGATTAAGAACTTGATTTTATTTTCTACAATATTATATACTGTTACTAGGACTTGAGAGACCTCTATTTTGAGGCAATTATGAGAATGAGCAAAGGTATGACTTGACGCGTATTTTGGTATTTGCCATGGTATTTGCATCCAATATATGTTTAAGTCCAATTTCTGTTGTTGTTGTTGTTAATATTTAAATAGATCAGCTATGGTTTTCTTCAAATAGCATATCTAAAAATGAAAATCTAAAAGCTTTCCCATTATGGAGGCTGTTCAGGTATTTTTAGCTAGGGTAGTCTTGCTTATGTATTTTTAAAAGAATGAAAATGGGTAATGCCACTGTTTTTCAAAATTCCTTCGGGTATAACCAGCAGTCATGACAGTTGCATGACACTAACAGAATTATTTTTCTTGTTTCTTCAGTGTTTAGTATATGTAGATTTTAACTGTTACTACATTTGTAAATATTTTTATTTGCTTGGAAGTTAGGTGAGGCTTAGGGTGAATTAATATCTACTTTTTTTTTTTCTCTATTTTCATTAGGAAACCAGTGGAGTTTTATTAATAACAGCCTTCACACTCAGAGTTTGAGCAGATCTACTAAAGGCAACAGTAGCCTAGACAGACTATATTCCAGAAAGATCAGAAAACAACTTGTTCATCATAAACAGGTGACTTTCAATATAATACTGGCTGTTTTCACAGAAGACACTTCACAGTATATCTTATTTTTTGAAAAAATAGCTTTCGGCCTGGGACTCAAACAACCTTGCTTTTGCATAGATTTGCTTCTGTAGCTAAAGGCTGCCTCTCTGACATTTGTTTCAAACTGTGGGCATGGGATCTGCTGGAAGAACAAATTGTGGAGTGTACTGTTGCTCTCTGCGACCCTTATTTGATAATAAATATATTTTGGATACATTTGAGTGCCAGCTCAGAGATTGTACAGAGCAATCTCTGTGCACAGATAGCACAGAGATTTAACAGTTGATAATTCTTAAGATGCTGTTTAGAAATGAAAATTTAGTACCATACTGGTTTTATGACCCTGGTCTCATGATGTTTTGAGTTTATTTCAAAATACTAGTGTTTTTTGTTTGTTTGTTTTTTAAAACATCATTCGTTCTGGGTCTACCAGTGGTCCCTCAGTAAAAGTTGTGTATAAACTATATTAGAAAAGTTCAAGGTGCAGTTTGAACTGAAGAATACTTTCATGTATAAACACTTATCCTTTTAACATCTTATTGCTTAAATTTTCATGTTTTCCTATTAACATTTTCTTTTAGCAACTTAACTTATTAAAAGCAAAGCAGAAGGCTTTGGTGGAACAGATGGAAAAAGAGAAAATACAAAGCAACAAAGGATCATCATATAAACTTTTAGTAGAACAGGCAAAACTAAAGCAGGCTACTTCAAAGGTATGATGCTCTGTAACTGATTTCTTACTCCTTGTGTGAAAACACCTGTTCCTGCAAGGTCACTTTTGTCTTAGGTTGAGCTTATTTTAAAAAAGTGTTTCATCCTGGCTGTTCTCAAGGATATTTTGTTTGCTGAATACAGCCACAATTTGGAAATGTCTTGCACTGGGGGAAAAACAGTTCATCTTCTACAGAGAATTTAGTGTTGATCATAGCCAAAATCACTAGCAATCCTGTACGTTTGGGAATGTGAGCCATATATTTAAACTTTTGGATAACATATGCAGGTTAAAAAAAAAAAAGCATAAAATAGTATTTTAGATAGCTAAGTTTTGTGCATGAGATTCTTCTGGAGGCTGTCCTAGTTGGGAAGCCAGAAATTAGTTATCACAGAAGGCACTCTCCCTAAATCAGTGAATACTGCTTCTGAAAATACTTTCTGAGCTTTCTCAGAAGCTTCTTGGCTTTCTGAAAAACACATATCACATAAATTATGGCACCTTCTAGTAAGCCCCGGATACTGAGGGATGCTGGTACAAGCATGATTTGGTTATGAAACAAAGATTTGAGATTTAGCGATTACCACAGAGGGCAACATGGACTTTGCAGGGAACACGAAACTATGTAATTCCTTTTAGCTATCAGTATTGAGTATCCCTTTAAATATTTGCTATGTGATTCCAGAAGTAATGCTGTCTGTTAGAATGGCTGAAAGTAGGACTGCAGAAGGTGGCTGTAGAATATAGGATCTTCAGGGCCTTCTGAACAGAAGTTTTACAACACCTTGCAATAAATTTGCTACCCCCTCCCCTCCCCAAAGGGTTAAACGTCAGCATATTTTTTTAAGCCCTACATTTACACTAACTCTGCTTGTCATGAGCTATTCTTTCCTTTCTTTGCTCTATTCTGATGGATTTTTATCAGGGCCCCTCTTAAAACATCTTTTAATGACTCACACTGGCTGAAATGTGCTGTCAGGTTAAGCTGCATAGGTTTCACTTTACAGCAGCCATGGTGCATTCAGAAAAGCATGTCAAGCTAGAGTCTTTGACTTGAAATACCTTAACTGCTAGCCATGATTTTACTGTACACTTGATAAATTGTGTTTCATACAGTTTTTAGTACTTCACCTACTAATCACTTTCTGTTGTTACAAGCAGTGAATAACTTAAAAGTTTTTGCATTTAGGACGAAGCTGAAACATTTGTCTTGGTAAACAACTCCTTCTCTGGTCTCTGCTTAAGTATACAGTACTCAAGTGAGGGACATTTGTATTATCTGATCTTAGACTGCTTGTGTAGTTGCTCCAATGAACTGAACTGCTAAATGAGTGCCTTTGGGTTGGAGGATTAAAAGCACCTACTTTTCTCCACTGGATTTGTGTCTAGAAGGCAGTAGCTCAGAGCTTCGGGTTTCAGAACAGATCAGTTTGCAGTGGCTAATGACCACTTTAGATTTGTAAGTGTTAAGGGTTATAGCTCTAGAGTATCAATTACTGTGAAATATAGTAATGATTCTGAAGTTCAAATTTAACTGGAAATTGTCTGCCTAAGGGTATTAAAGAACTTTTGCTTACAGGCTTTAATCTGATTCGAGAAAGTGCTGATGATTGCTAAGAAGTCAGCATCCTTTTAAGGGTAGATATCCATTTTTAGCTATTTCTGTATGCGGGTGGATTCATGGTAACCCGCACTCTACGTGGGGGTCTGGAAATATGAAGAAAAAATCCTAAAATTAGCATACTTTTTATATATTTTATGGCAAACAAAGGCTTTATTGGCTTTTGTTGTGAGGAGCAGAACTTGGTTATGATGCTATCATTTGCCATGCCATGCCAAACCAAATTTGTTCCAGTAAACACTTATTGCTATTCCTAACTCTCATGTATTCCTAGGCTGTTCTTTCCTTTTCAAACGTTTATGGCTATTGTTGTAGCCTTAGATTTTCACTAGATAAAGGTCCAGTGGTTCTTTTTCATCTGTGTAACCATTAATTTAATAATTATTGCAGCACTTCAAGGACTTAATACGCTTACGTCGGACTGCCGAATGGCCTCGTTCTACATTAGATACAGAAGTATCAGCAGCAAAAGAAACTCCAGATATCGAGCCACTTCCATTTATACTGGCACATGAACGTTGTATTTCCGTAGTGCAGAAGCTGGCACTGTTTCTCTTGTCAATGGACTTTACTTGTCATGCAGATTTACTTCTGTTTGTTTGTAAGGTAAACAGAATGGGAAGCATCTCTGTATGCTTGCAGTAGAGACCACATCATATTAGCTTTCTGACTGGTTTTTGCTTATGTGGTAGCTTTAGCATTTTTAATCATTTTTAGTGATAGTGTATTTTCTGATTTGTGAGCTCTTAGGTAATTTGTAATGATATCATGGTTTCACAGTTGTCTAGAAAAAGGTAGGTTTTCAGAAGGTTTTCACGTAAGGAGGTTTATACAGTACTAAAATTACTAACATTAATAAGTTCTTTGGATTTTGGTTTTCAAAAAGCTGATTTAGCCTCGTCAAAGTAAATCAGAAAACTAAAGTGGAATTTTGAAGTCTAAATGCTATTAGAGAGATTTTTCTGAATGTGGCTTTCAGATTCTGTCTTGTTTCTCCCCCCTTCATCCTCAAGAATAAAGGCTTAAGAACTGAAGCTGTGATTTATCTCCTCCTGTCTTTTAGAACATCAAGCATGCAGGAATTTAGGTGTTCTATAAGGTGAAGAACAAAGAATTAGTGTGAATATCAAGTAATAGGCTGGAGGGTTGCAGTATCAATTTCCTACTGAAAGAGCTAAAGAAACTTTAAAGAAAAAAAAAGAAAAGGAGATTTTATAGCGCACACTTCAGAAAAAACTTTCTTGGGGAATCTAAGGAGAGGATGATGTTGGTTGAATAAGTAAGAATCCTATTGCTCTTGGCAAATCCTTCTACTACACAGGGGAACAGTTCCCCCGGTTAGAGTGTCTTTGTGAACACTGTGTCACCAAGACATTCATCAACTCTTCCGTTTTCAAATTGGAGGTCTCTGCAGATGATTGTTGAGGGTGAACTCCAATGTATAGGTGACCTGACAAAAGTTAGGTTGTTACATCAAAGCAGAAAAACTGTCAAGATTTTAAAATATCCAAATGTGCTATGACCACATGGGTTAAGTATTGCATCTAGAGAAGGAACGGTGCTGAAAAGACTTGAAGTTCCACCCAGCTCCATCATTTTTGATGCCTGTTGTTGACAATCCTGCTCAATATCCTTAACTGATATATTTTTGCCCATTGCTCTTTATCAGGAAGAATCTTGGAACCAATATCTCAAACTAGATAAGTGCTATGTGTTTTTAAATGAGGATGTTCCATGACATTAATATGCATGGTCAATTCTAACATGCTTGATTCAACTCTGATATGTAAGAAATGAAGTAGTGCCCCAGTTAGGTTTTCCATTTCAAAATTGCCCAATTTTTGAAGACTGCAGGAAAGCGTAAAGTATTTTTGTAGCGTTATGTTTCTGTAAAAACATTCCTAAGGTTAGTAAGGCATTTTTAAAAAAGGACACGTGTAACTAAATGACGTGAGAGAATAAAGTGGTACTCTTGTGCCAGAGATCATGGACCATGAAATCTGTCGCTGATAGACAGTGAAAAGTCCCCCAGCAATAGAAAGGTGAATTTCACAGATGAAATGTACAAATTGCCACTTTTCAGGAAGGCTGATGCTTGGAGATATATATGTATATATATGTATATATATACATATATATTATATATATATACACATATATGTGTGTGTATATATATATTTTAAGTAGCAGAGTTTGGTATCTCTACTTGTTGAGAACTTTGTCTTGATGTTGATGAATTCTTGGAGGAGAACTCCGTATAATTTACATTTCTACTTCTTTCTAGGTACTTGCTAGAATTGCCAATGCTACAAGGCCAACAATACATTTGTGTGAGATTGTGAATGAAACTCAGCTGGAAAGACTGTTGTTGCTTCTGGTTGGGACTGACTTCAACAGAGGAGACATCTCTTGGGGAGGAGCATGGGCTCAGTATTCTCTGACTTGCATGCTACAGGATATTTTAGCAGGTTTGTTTGAAGTTTGTATTTTTCACAGTGTGTGTTAAACTAGAAACTTATTTTCTATTATTACAGATAAGTCTAATGCTCTAATTAAGCTGGTAAGAAAGCTCTTGATGAGCTTCACAAAGCAAATTGAGATTACGCTTGAGTAAATGCAATTTGAAATCTTTGATTATCAGTTAATATTGAATTAGCAATGCATGCGTCTGAAAGTTAAGAATATTCTAGCCCTGTAATAATACAGTAGACCCTGTTTATTTAGAATTTATTCAGAGCTCCTTCCCTTGAAGAAGTGTCTTTTAAAGAATAGTTACACAGAGGAAAACATGCAGTTGGCCCAGACCCTGGGGCATTGATTTGAAAACAGAATACAATCTGACCTAGTAATGGAGTTATCTGCTTAATGTAGGAGAGTTGTTGGCACCTATTGCAGCTGAAGCTATGGAAGAAAGTGCTTTGGGCGAAGATACTGGAGCTTCAGCTGGGGATTCTGATGACTCTCTCCAGCAACCAACAGTTCAATTAGTGGAGACCATAGATGAGCCATTGACACATGACATCACAGGTAAACATTTTAATCTGTAATGTATTTCAAATTGAAAGTTGGTATTTTGTCAAAACTCTGAAATAATGGTCATACTCTTAAATCGTTTTCAGACCTTTTTTAACAGTGTATGTGATGGAAGAGGTTTTTAAGTATAGACATGCACACACGTAGTAAGCTGATGAAAAGCCTTTTGCTTTTTAAGTACTGCATTATATGCATGTTGTTCCATGTGTCATGCATAGGTGGAGTTCTGGTGTAATCTACTGATTTAAAAGAGTATTACTTGTCATTTTTAAACATAGTATTTAATAGTCCTAACATCTGTACATTCAAGAAATGTTTGTTTTGAAAGCTTATTTCAATTTGATTTTAATTTTAATAAAAGTTTTAATAAAACCTTACTCTAGTACTACTTATGCTTTACCAATTGAATAGATATTAAAAGTAGAACTGTATTTGATTTTGCTTTAGGTTAATTTATTTCTGAAAACATGGACAAAATATGAGCAGTCTTTCAACATAGTTTACATGCTATAAAATCAGAAAAAAATGTATTTTTTCTGATTTTAAGATTTTTTTTAAACTTTTTTAGAAGTTTCAAGAAGTCAGATTTAATAACATTAACTTTTTCCAAAGAGCTGTAAATATTGAAAGAATTAAAATTACCAAATAAGTACATGATATCAACTCTGTTTTATAATTTATACTTGGCAGTATTAAAGCTGTTTTAATCATTCCAAGGTGCTCCACCTCTTTCATCTTTGGAAAAAGATAAAGACATTGACCTGGAATTACTGCAAGACCTCATGGAAGTTGATATTGATCCTTTGGATATTGATTTGGAAAAAGATCCCCTTGCAGCCAAAGTTTTCAAGGTAAAATGCGCGTGATGTATAAGGATAATCTTTACATGTGAAACTTTTCTATTTTCCACTTTTAACTAGTCATATTTTATATCAATAGATCTAGTTCCAGTTTTGTGTAAAGGTTTTATGCACAAGGTCAGGAAAGAGTGTAAATATGAAATGTGTTCACGTCTCATGACAACAGAATATTTTGCTTTCACTTAAAGATATCTGTATTTAATGGGAGGTTCCAAATTTACTCATGGTAAAAATAACAGGCACACAGAAGAGAAAGTATCCAGTCTTGTTCATTCTCATTAAAAGTAGAGTGCCGTTAGCTTCTGTGATTGATCTTAGAAATTAATATGACTCGCTGTTCTGCTTTTTGTTTGTTTTATGACAAGGTCATTAGCAGTATGTTAGTGCTTAGACTAGCCTGAGGCTGGGAATGGAAGCAGCTAACTTCAGAAGAATTTCCTTGTGGGACAGGGAAAATTACTAGATGCCCTTTTCATATTAAAAGGGAATCTAAACATATTTATATTAGAGATAGTAAAATTGCAATTAGATAGCACAATAGTCAAGCTATATTGAAGTAAAATATGGCTATAAAGAGCTACAGCTGCTTATATAAAATGTCGAGCCTCTTTTTTCTATCCATAATAATGGAATTAGTTCAGAGTTTATTCAGAATTTTCCCACTCTTCTCCGTAAGAAGTTAAGCCTTCAGCCTCATTTAGTTAACTGAAATTAACTTCCTCACCACTTGCTCAGACACTACTGCAATCTTTTTCTTAGTCTCTTGTGTATCTTTCCACTAATTACTTACGTGTAAAGATTTCTTTCTTTAGATCTCACTTAACCAAAGTGTTCCACTTTTTGCTTAATCTTTCTGGTGTCAGTGTCTCCTTCCTCCTTCAGATTTGTTCTTGTTGTAACATTTCTATAAAATGACAATTGATACAGGATCTTGCCACTAGAAATTAGCTAGGAACACATAACTTGGCTCAATATAGTCTTATATTACTGTGTTCCCCCATTCTTGCAGTCCATGCAATTTCATAGTGCCTTGAGAGCCTTGAGCAGAAATTACTCAGCTCTTTCTTTTGCAGAGTGGTCCATAAAATCCCTGAGTGTCGCTCAGGCCTCAAGGTACTTTAATAGTACAATTATATTAATAATGTAGAATTCTGTTTTCATGAGCAACTTCTCAAAATATCTGTGTAATACTCCACTTCTAAATTCATACTATGGTACATACGTATAAATATAAACTGATAATAACATTTTCCAAGTCGGTTTTTGAATCTCTGAGGCATCTAAGTAAGTTGTGGATTTTGAAATCACTAAGCCATCAGTAGATTATAAAGCAACAAAAATGGAAACAAAACTTTCTAAAGCTGTTGGATCCATTCGCTTTGTTTTAATTTTTGTAGCTACCACGTGTTCTGTTAGTCAAATTATATTCTTTTATTAGGCAGTCTAAGGAGTTGTTGAATGTTTTGTTATTGTTTATTTTTGTTTTTGTGTTTGTTTTTTAAGCCTATAAGCAGTACCTGGTATGATTACTGGGGTGCTGATTATGGTACCTACAATTACAATCCTTACATTGGAGGTGTTGGAATTCCTGTTGCAAAACCACCAGTAGCAACAGAGAAGAACGGATCGCAAACTGTGAGCGTATCAGTCTCCCAAGGTGAGCAGTGTGGCCAAGTTCTGTTTCAGGGCATCTTTTTTTATGGTGCTGCTGTCCATGCATCAGTGTTGTCAAATTAATGTTTACTAACACTGTGTGCATTAAATGGAAAGAATTACATTTTATATAGGCCACAGTTCTTATGTGATAAGGAGGAAAATGTTACGTAAGGTTTGAAAATGTTACGTAAGGTTTATTTTTAAAAGGGAGTCTATGGTAGCAGATTTTTTTTTTCCTTTTTTAATGCTTTTGAACCCCCCCCCCCACACACACACACACATACACACACACACTCAGTTTTAAATCATTCCTGTTTTATAGGTTATTACAAAGTTTGGAAGCTCTTACTGACTGATGCTTTGTACAGTTAGCTCTATGCCAAGGAGTTAAGTGGCACGCTTTAAAGTTTGGAGAGTGTTGTTGAGTTGGGGAGACAGACCTTTTCCCACATTCTTTGGGTGATAAATAGCTTTTAGCCCTTGATTGAGAGTTATTAGGTGGGTTTTTTTTTGGGGGGGGGGAAGGGGAAGGGGCTTAAACATACGTATTTTAGACATGTAACATTTAAGTAACTAAAAAAGTATGTTCCAGGAAAAAAACTATATTAAATTTAGTATTTTATTAATTATATATTTCAAACCTACAAAAAGCTTATGTTCAAAGTTTCTGTGTTTTGTTTCCAACCCATACAAGTGAATCTTCCTTTCAGCCATACTGAGATTAGTGTGGGGTTTTGGGGGTTTTTGTTTGTTTGTTTGCTTTTGTTTTTATTTTAAGTGTAGTATGGACAGTGTATCTATATTATTTGCAGAAGAAGTCACGAGTAAATAAGTGTATCTCTCTGCTATAATTCAGTTTTATCCTGTTTGTTGCCTTGTATAGCTTTAGATGCACGTCTAGAAGTTGGACTTGAACAGCAGGCTGAGCTGATGCTGAAAATGATGTCCACCCTGGAGGCTGATTCCATCCTACAGGCATTAACAAACACATCTCCTACATGTAACTACCTGTTGTCAAATCATTCTCTTCACATAATTATCATGATACTTTGAAATTTGTCCTAATTTTTTTCAGCTGCCAATAACAGCTTACAAAAAACTGTATTTCACTGCAACTTGATTGTGAGACTGAGCTTCAGAAATATTTCTGGTGGTTACTCGTGATGAGGGGGAGGTTTAGTGATATCCTTAGACTTTATTGTCCAGAAGCTTGTCATTGACTGTGCTAGGTTTATTTTAATGGTTAAAAAAGACGTCCAACTGCAGTGTTGGACATTAGACTAGACCAGAAATATGTGTTCGTCGAGAACGGTAAAAATGTATATCCATGGGCTCACTTTCCAAACACTTTTTGGAAAGATGGAGATGTCTGACATTTAAGTTTGCCTTTAAGAGTATAGTAATCAATAGTGCCAAAGAATTGAACACTCAGTTGAAGATGTTTTCATAAATTATAAATTTATTTTGCCATAAATATAAAATCTAAGTAAATAAATATGAATTTACTTTTATAAACTTCCACAAAATAATCTATACATACCGGATTTTGTGTTTTGGTTTGTTATATTATTTTCTAGTAACCCAGTCTCCCAGTGGAACAGATGATTCGTTGCTGAGGGGCTTACATGCTGCAAACCAGAATGCGCAGTTGATGGTACAGTTGTCATCTATACCTATGCTGAGTGCCTGCTTCAACAAACTCTTTTCTATGCTGCAAGTTCATCATGTTCAGGTATAGACTTAGAAACTTTCAAATGTTTTGATATTATTACTCTCTAAAATCAGCTTCTGTGAATATGAGTAACGTTGGAAGACTGTTAATCATTACTCAGCTGTGTTGACTGAGACATTCCAAAAGCTCACATGCAATCACTTAAGTTAAAACAGTAAGGTGGTGGTATAGCTGTTTCTGGTTTTTTTTTTTTTTTTTTTTTTTTTTTTTTTAAATAGAAGTTGAAAGAGGAAAGAAACTTTGTAAGAGAATTTGAACCAACTGAAAAGAAATGCATTACTAGAATGCAGTACAAGTATTTGCAAGTTATGCTGAGCTTGATGTGAATGTTCTGTTTATCAGAAACTTCATACCCTGTAGAGTGTGTATTTGGTTGCTGCGAGTGGAAATAGTAACAGCTGAGAAAGTGGCTAAAGCTTTTTAAAATGAAAACAGGCAACTTCTCTCATTTTTTGGTTCTGGGAAAACACTTGCATTTTACCTAATAGTATCTGTCTTCCCCCCACTCCCCCCCCCCCCCTTCTGTTTTTCAGCTTGAATCCCTTTTACAGTTATGGCTCACATTAAGCCTGAATTCCAGTTCGTCTGGTAGTAAAGATAATGGCGCTGATATTTTCCTGTATAATGCTAATCGAATACCTGTAATTTCTTTGAACCAAGGTAAATATATTAAATTTGGAAAACTAATTTACAGGAGGTACAAGATAAGATTTTTGAAAATTCTCATTTTTAGTTTAATAGTATTCCTGTTAAGATCAGTAGTGGAATGATTTCTGTGTTCTTACTAAAGACCTCTTGGAATTTTATTTTCCTAACTTTGAAACTCTGGAGTTAATATGTAATTGAGGAAGTTTCTTGAATGTGTTTTTGTTACTTAAACTGTAAAATTGGTGGTTTGTAATTCAACATTCTTGACTTCCAAGAAAAGTTTTCTTAAATACACTTAGTCTCAAGCAGACTGCATCTGGATGCCTTTCTCTGGTAATTTTATTCTCCTATAAACAGTCATCAGATTTTTGTTATTATCAAAGGAGACATATGATTGGGGAAGACTTTTACTTTTTGGTTTCAGTCTGCTAATCGTGTACAAAGGTGTGTATAGAAGAGTCTTTTCTCATATAACTTAATTTATATGCATCTTTTTTTTTTTTTTTTCTGAGATAGCAGAATTCGGGCATTGCAGAAAACTCTTCAGGTCATTTCCTCTGAAGTGTTGTTGAAGGTTTCTTTTCGTAATTTCCTGGGTCAATAATTGTGAAAACAAAGTAAATATAACACTCACTATAAACTTCTTATTTTGAGTGTAATACTTCGAAGTTTAATGCTTGGACAAAACATGTTTTTTCTTGACAGCTTCTGTAACTAGTTTTCTATCAGTTCTGGCATGGTATCCTAATACCTTGCTCCGGACATGGTGCCTGGTGCTTCACAGCTTAACTCTCATGACAAATATGCAGCTTAATGGTAAGTTGTTGAGTTTTTTTTTTTTACATTGCCTGTGCTTACGATATACAAATAAGTGTTCATTCCCATCCTAAAGACTACCAGAATTTTCCCTTTCTTAGGTGAGTAATTTGGCTCACCATAACTTTGGGCATTCTGGGAGTGGACTTCTTGAATTTCTTGTGCCAAGGAAGCTGACTTCTTAATGGTAGAAGAAGAAGTCCTTACAATTAGGTTAGCAATGACTCCTAAATAAAGAAATTTTAGAATGTGATAAAGATCTTTGGGCATTAGCTTTGTGTTTGGGGAGCAAGTAGCAGAGTGTGACAATTAAGGCTATGAGAAAGATATTCATATTCTTCTGAGGGAGTAGGGGTGTTTCTGTACATATCCAGGTAGCAGTCTCTGCTTATGAAAAGTTGTACAAAGATAAGTCCCTAAAAGCTGAGCCTTTTCAGAAAGAAATAAAGCCCTTTCATTTTTCTTTCCTGTGCTCACTAAATTAGCTTGCATGCTGCTTATGGGTCATTAACATTGTGCAAATAATCTCCCCTTGTCAATGAGATTTTGGCATAAGTTGGACAAAAGTTAAATGATGCAATTTCTAAGTGACAGATTTTAGCTTCTAAATGGTTTCCTATCGTAGGACGACATTTGTGAGGAATCCTTTTGTGGCCATATTCCCAAGGCATGCTAAAGCAGATATCAATAATAAAGAGAACACTGGAGACAAGTCTTTGAAAAACTGCATGTTTAGACCAAGTCGTAGCTCTATTAAATAGTGTTTCGGGTGCGACTTCCACGCCAATTTTGTTTTCAATCCAGTGTGCCAGCTGCACAGTGTGTCGGTGAATCCAGCTGCATATAGCTCTGTAATGCTTTAAACAATACAATTATATACTTTATTGACAGGTAATGGTAGGGTAGTCTCCTTTTAACTCACTGGGAGGTTAGTTACAATTATTTTGGGTAAGTTGGGTTAGTCTTTACTAGCAGTGTGTGATGATAAAATGAGGTGTGTTTTTTGTTGTTGTTGTTTTTGATTGTTTAGTTCCTTTGCAGACTATCTAAACTGATATAAAAACCACAAAATATAATTCTATTTAGATGACGGGAGATGTGTTAAATTTGTTTGTATGCAATCAGATGATCGCTAAGGTTGGCATGATGCTCTGGTTGGCATTTTATTTGTGGGAAAGTCCCACTATAGTTATTTTTCTAGATCATTGATCAAAGCTTTATAAGAGAATTTGCTTCTCTAAATTGGCAGGATTGTTGTGTAGTTGAAATTCATTCTTGTTTGACAGGTCAGGTTCACCTCCAGTTGTTCTCTTTTCCTCACCCTTCCTTAGAAGAGGCTACTCTTCCATCATTTAAGAACCAGGGTCTTGCCTTATTTGCATTTTGTATAATCTGTTCTCAAGACTGCAGGTTCAGTCATCATCATTATCATCAAGAGATGAGTAAATTCCAAGTTCTCGTCATAAACCTTACTGTTGCATCAAAAGTAAAGTTGTCCTTGAAATTTCATCCTGATTTTATTTTCAAAGCTGTTTCTTAGTTTTTTTTTGTTTTTGTTTTTCAAAAATCCCAGTAGTAATCTGGGTATGCTTTTATGCCTTTTGTTTCCTTTATTTATTTATTTTTATTTAACCTGGACATAGGGCAGGTTTCTTACAGGCGCTGTCATTTTCTGGGAATTTGTGAGCAACGGTCCTGCCCTAGAGGGCAGGTCATTTTGTGATCAGAAAATCCTATTTGATTACCGTAGTATGTGGCTGATGGACATCTTCGGAATATGAGAGCTCAGGCTGTGTAATTTTCATGCTTCAGAAACACTTACCTGAGGTCTGCAAGATGCTTTGCAGGGATTAACCCACCTCCCTTTCCCAATACCACTCAAGGATAATGACCTTGGTTACAAGATAGCAACAGATTTTGGAAGGATGTTTAGAATCAGTATTTGGTGGCTGCCAACCAGAATTCTTTAATCCCATTTAAGGGGAGGCGGGTACAAGCAAATCAACAGTGATATCTGGCTAAGAAAAACTTTACAGCTACCATTGCTTTAAAGTAAATAGTTGTCATCTGTCAGATGTTTCTGATAATGCGTTTACTGGAGATCTCCTGTAGCAAGAACTATTCAAGCTTTCCTCACATGCCCTTTTGCATTATCTGTTTTTACTTTGGCAGTCACCAGAAGCACAGGAAGAGCAGTGTTTTTGAGTATAAACTTAACTTGACAGAGCAGTTCACGTAAATTTATCAGAAATCTGAGTTAGCGTCAAACAAAACATATCAGATGAATAAGATGTAGAACTAAACTGGACTTTTACCCTGCAGTAATACTTATAGTAATAGTAATAATAATAATAATAAAAAGCAACAACGATAAAGCAAGGTAAAAGGTAACAGAGATGTAGTTATTCAGTTATGGCATCAACCTCTGTCAGGAATCAGTAGAAAAAAACGGAGTGGTTAAAACTAGAAGGAAATGAGCTGAAAGCTAGCGTATAGAATTTGCTACCCCATGATTTTGAGCGGAGATCGGTTGAGATTGTCAACTCTAGGGAAGTTTTGACATAACATCTGCCTACATGAAGATGCAAAGTTTTCACAAAAAATGTCCAATTTGGCTATTATTCAAATAATGATGTCTTCAAATCAACACAAATTAAAAGACTGAAATTAAGAATATGTCTGTTAATAAAAATGCAAACACAGATCTTCTAAAAGCTGCAATGTATTAAAAAACAAACTAATAACAGTGTTACTTGTCATGCTATTTTCAATGGTTGAAGGCTTCATAGAGAAGGATACCTCCTATCTTCCTTCATGGAGAAGGAGAATTAATGCCTTTAATTCAAGGTTTCTGAAGAAAATGAAATACCTTATGTCTTCAAAGGTTTAAGAATGCAGGAAACAATGACAGAAATAATTTCTTTTTTCAAATGAAAAAAGCATTTTGAGAAATCTGCATACACACTTTAAAATACACAGGATTTTCAGTACTTTCAAACTCATGTGTCATCTAACTTGGAACTAGATTCCCATTCAAAGTTTATTGAAGGATGCAGTTACATGAAGCAAAAAAAAGTTGCACAAGTTAGTCGTGAAAATATAATAATTCAAATTAACTCAGCAAGAGCTGAGTATGGTTTTTAATTGTAGTTTGGCTTAAATTTCATGATAGTTTATAAACTGAGAGGGAAAAAAAGCCCTAATATATTAGATCTAACAAAGGGCTTAGGAAATTAGCATCCTTACAGACCTTAGTATCACTTTCATAATTTGTATCATGCCATCAAAAAAAAAAAAAA
>VZSV01000115.1:2036466-2080238 GCA_013398735.1 Nothocercus julius
GGTCCCTTCCAACCTTAAGCATTCTGTGATTCTATGATTCATTCTAAGATGGACCTGATTTGACCCAGCTTCTTGCAGAAACATGGCAAAGGAGGAGAACACAGAATGGGCCAGACCTAGGTCAAACAGCAGCAGAGATTGAAACTTAGGGCTAAATATCACTGATGCTTTGTTAGACCCGTGCCTCATAATTTGTGTGGTGTCTGCAGAATATGTGTTAGAATTGGTATGTTATGGTATGGTATGAATATTGTGGTAACTGGGCTGTTACGCTACCAGTACAATGGGTGTCACGCACCAGATTGAGTGTTTGAAAAGGTTGTACACTCTAGCAATGCACTAAGGCTCTTTTCCATTACGAGTTTGTTAATGTTCAGTATTGCTGCTCTTTCAGTGTCTCACGGTTAAGAGAGCAGAAATAGAGGATTATGTTTAGAAACACACAAATAAAAACAATTGCAAATAGTGTAGGAGAAGAGAGAGAGAACTCTTCAGTCCTGTCATTCAAATTTAGGACTAAATAAAATGAAAAAGAAATTGTTTATTTGAGACACTAAAATCTTCTACAGTGTTACTCACAAGTTGCTTAAAAGGTGAATTTGAGAGTCTTGCGGATACTTGTATTACTTTAAATAGTTATTCTTAGCATTTATAAATTAGATGACTTATTGCATAATTTATTGCATTTACCATTTCAGTAGCAACTGTCGCTTAGCAAATTTTCAAACACATGCATATGGATCTGTAAACTGCAAATTTAAAATGCAGTTTTGCAAAGAGCAAAAGAAGAATATCTTAACAACTGTCAATATAACGTATAGAATGTTATCAAAAAACAAATGAGATAGAATGGGATAAGGCAGTTTCTACATGCGTGTTCTGAATTGATGTGGGTTTTGGTAGTAGTCGCTGATAACAAGCATTGCTGTTTTGAAGGTTCAATCACCTCGAGCAGTCCCACTGCCCAGCCTGCTGAAGTGCTGTTACAGGCTACTCCTCCGCACAGACGGGCCCGGTCTGCCGCGTGGTCCTACATCTTCCTGCCTGAGGAAGCTTGGTGCGACCTCACAATCCACCTTCCTGCCGCCGTGCTGCTCAAGGAGATCCACATCCAGCCTCATCTGGCCTCTCTTGCAAGTGAGTGTTTGCTAACAGGGATGCTGGTATGACAGTTCAAAGACTAGGATTTAGATCTGCTATCTGCAGATATAGGTCTGCTTTTCTTGAGAATTGAAGGCTTTTGTTTTGCTTGACTTCTTGTAGCATTTTGTGGCATTAACTTTAAAATTTGCAAAGAGCTTCTCTTATTTCTAGTGTGAAGTGATACTGATTAGGAGTCTTCTGCCAAAACAGTTATGTGGGGTGCCTAGAATAAGCCTTGAGAGAAACAAATTTTCTGCTGTCCTATTGTCACAGCCCAACTTGGAAAGATGTGCTATTTACACCAACAGAACTTTCCTTCATTTGAAATCTTTGAAATAAACTCTGTAAGCCACGTTATTATTGATATCACACTGATCAAGGACTCTAGCTGCAGTTCTACAGTAGTTTTTAATCATCTTGTTCTGTATCTTCAACAGGAAAAAATTCCTAATGTTTAATATTCAAACCATTTGAACTTTCTAAATAACATTAAACCTTCTTTCTTACCTTACTCTATAGCTTGCCCTTCGTCAGTATCTGTTGAAATAAGCGCAGATGGTGTGAATATGTTACCTTTGTCAACTCCTGTTATCACAAGTGGTCTCACATACATAAAAATCCAGCTTGTAAAAGCTGAGGTGGCCTCGGCTGTCTGTCTTCGTCTCCATCGTCCACGAGACGCTAGTACGTTGGGCCTCTCTCAGATCAAACTGTTGGGCCTCACAGCCTTTGGAAACACCTCATCTGCCACAGTCAATAATCCATTCCTTCCTTCCGAGGATCAGGTCTCCAAAACAAGGTATGCTCATAATATCAGTTTCAGCCAACTAGCTGAACAGTTTGTGTTTTCATTCTTATTTTATGTGTTTTCTGCCTGGAATCAGGTCCTTCAGTCATAAAGTGCATTCTTAAGTAGCGGTTTCTGCAGCTGACTTCAACGCTTGCAGTTTCTATTTTAAATCTATTAAAGACTTGCTTGTGTTTTTACAGACTGTAACATAAGCGGTGCTTTTCTTGTGGTATGCTTAATCTGTATACAAAAGAAGGTGTTGTTGTCTGTATTAGAAAGAACACGAACAGAAAAACATTCAGAGTTGCAAGCTGTGTTCTTAATGTGTAGACAGTTGTCAAAAAAGATAATCAGCAGCGTATTTCTTATATAACTCTGACTTCAGCAGAGATAGAAATAGGACAATACAAAGTGTTGTGGAAGTCGTACCTAATATTTCAGTTTGCAAATACTTGAGAAATATGAACTGAATGTTGTGATTACAGCATATCAGTAAGATTTCTCCAAATGCTTTTATGGGGCTAGATGGCACCTTGGATAGAAGGAAATAAGCTCTTAAGGATTGCTCTGAAAGAGGTGTTTAAGTTTTTCTGACTTTGAATTTAGTGATTTATTGGTAGAGAAGATTTTTTGAAGTTTCCTGGTTCCACTGAAGTTTAGGTTAATAAATCATAAAAATTCTTGACTTTTGAATATTCTTTCTTTGAACCTTAATGTTTGTAAACTTGAAAGGAGAGCATGGGAAATTTTAATTATTTTTTTTCCTTAGGGTAAAAGAAATTGAGAGAGAGAGAGGGAGGAAATTTAGAGTCCATGAATACTGGCTGGTGTGTCTTTAATAACAGCTGTAGAGCTGAATTTGGCCGTTGAATAACAGTGAGGCAAATTTTACTAGCCAAATTATACTATGGCTATTCTTTTACTTGGAAAAAAAAGTTAACTCACAGTCTCACAAAAATCACAAATCAATTTCTAAAAGACAAAATTTAGCTTCTTCCCATGTCTGGAAATTTTCTCTCTGTATATGCAACTCAATAGACTAATGGTAATAATATGGTGTATATATATTAAACAAACTTGGATATAATTTGATAGCCATTCAGAAAATTTTTCTGTCTTCTTAAATGATAAATTTGGAGTAAATTCTTACTGAAATAAAAATATAAACTTCAGATACGATGGATATAAAGGTTTCCCAAGGTTTGTTTTTTCCAAGATATTTCCTGGCACTTATTGTTCTCAACAGCAAACCTTGAGGTATCCTAATTAACGTTGTTAAAGGAGTAAGAAAGACATGGGAGAAATGCAGCAGTTAATACTTAATTTTTGCACTTTTTATTTGCTTGCTCTTTTTTTTTTTTTTTTTTTTTTTTTCCTGTAATCAAATAGGACTTCAGTGCTCACTAAGATTCACTGTAGTTTATTATAGGTGTATAAGACCCTGAATGTATGCATCTGAGCCTGATATTGCAAACTAATACTGTATAATTGTATAATAAATTGTGTAATTTTAAAGTCAACAAATACTGCAGGGTTCTCAACCTTCAATAAAGATAACCTTCTGCTTGGGTCCTGCTGTGCCCAAGCGAAGCCGCGTGCTGTTTCACATTTACTATTTGGCCAGTTCCTTTTAATGTCTGAATGCACATTCATTGACACGTGAATTTTGGCACATGCGAGAACTTCTGTTTGTTTTTTTTGTTTCGGGGTATTTTTGTACACAAACAACGACAACAACAACAACAAAAACGCACACTAGAGAAAAACAAAAACAGAACAACTGCCAGAGCGTTCGAGATGCATATGGGTTGGCTCTGTTGGGAGAAATATGTATAAAGAAGCCTGATGTTGTCAGACGCATGCCTTCGTATTCACAATTCCTCTACCCACTTGAGAAACTTTACACTCCATAATAAAATGTGTGAGGTCTTGCCCTTTTCCCATGGTATGTCCGTGTAAGCTGTAAGGTGTGCTTCAGAACTAGAGGAGAGCTTGTGGAGGCAGGACGTTTCTGGACTCTACACCATTCTAGTGGGTATATTGGAAATAATAATATAAAAATAAACCCTTCTGCCCACAAATTCTGCCTTTCTTACAACTTTACACCTGTAGTTCCAGCAGCATTACTGCTGTATATTACACTGAAGTGTTGAGTTTAGTTATTTTTATTTTCTCACATGACATCTGATCACGTCACAGCCATTTTTGTTGCATTTGTTATAGTACCTAATGCAAGTAGTTATGTTCTAGAGGCAAAATAAAATATTAAAATGATGCCCTGCTCATTTTTCTGTTTTCCTTTTCAGTATTGGGTGGCTCAGATTATTACACCACTGCCTCACGCACATTAGTGATTTAGAAGGGATGATGGCTAGTGCTGCAGCACCCACTGCTAATCTGCTGCAGACATGTGCTGCTCTGCTCATGTCCCCGTACTGCGGTATGCATTCACCAAACATCGAGGCCGTGCTTGTAAAAATTGGCCTTCAGTCCACCAGAATAGGCCTCAAATTGATTGACATTCTTCTAAGAAACTGCTCAGCTTCGGGGAGCGACCCTGCAGGTGAGTGCTGTGGTTTTGCTTTACAGTTGTTGCTTAATATCATGGCTTGTGTAAAGGTAGAAATATAAAAATGCTTACGTGTTACTTTTTATTCTGAATTTAGTTTGCCGGAACATGTTGTGCTAGGTTACACTGTATTACATCACAGAACTTTATAAATAATTCTATACTAGTAAAGCAGTGCAACCAAAATCATGATTTATAGTTTCAATTTACTTGTTGATTAGGTGAATGTTTGGGTAGGTCATGAGGGTAGGACATGCAAAGTATCTGAAGTGCATCTGTATATGAATGTGCAAATAAAATTGTTTGACATTTCAGTGTAAAGAGTACATACAAACAACTTTAAGGAAAATAGAGGCAGAGATCTTTGGGCTGTAATGGTCCATCAGATAAAATAAATCTCAAATAGCCTTAAGCCTCAAAAATATTTAAGGTACACAATCAGGGCACTTGGACAACTTCAGCTATGACCTGTAGTGAAATTTTGCAGTAACTGGATAATTACTGAAATTAGCATTTATGATTTCATATTACTTTGCTGTTTCTGTCCCTGAGCATATAATGTATGATGCCTGTTTTTTTAAAGAAAGAAATCTGAATTCTTATTTTTCCTATACTGAAATTGCTGACACTAGCAAAAAACACTTTAATGAGTTTTGTGACTGACTTTGCCATGAGTTAAAGTTTCAGTATAGCCTACTGCCTTTTGTTGAAATACTGTTAGGTAAGAGAATAGTTTTCCACAGGACAGGAAATGAGGAAACGAGTGAGGAGGAGGTGAATGGAAAATTATCTGAGGAAATCCTGGGCATCAGTCCCACTGATTGAAATAGGAGTTAAATAAGTTTCCAATTTGAAAAAAATATTTGTTTCTGTGAACCATGAAATTTGACTGCTCTATAGAAGCGAGCCATGTCTCTCTCAAATTTATTCAAGAAAGTCTTGCTAATCAAATCTTGGACTCCTGTATCTGATGAATGTTGCAATGACTATTTTGTTTTTCTGTCTATAGTAAGGCTGAACATTACACTGAATGTACAAAATGGGCAGTTTCAAGGTGGTGGTGGTGTGTGTAAGAATTACATCCCTTTGCTAATAGCAAAACTCAATTCAGTGTTAATATTACAAATCCGTAATTATATTCCATGAGTACTTTTAAAACTTACACGTGTAAGTACTTCTATTATTTTTCCCCTTCCTTTCTTTTAAATGCGGCAAGATCTGAATAGCCCTTTACTGTTTGGAAGATTAAATGGTCTCTCTTCTGACTCCACAATAGACATTCTTTATCAGCTTGGAACAACTCAGGATCCTGGAACAAAAGATAGGTAATGTTAATTGAACTACTGTGTGGAAGTGTGTGTAAAAATGATAAGCTAAATAGTAGTTTGATCTTAACTGCATAAAATCAGACTTTCTAGAATCTACTTGATAAGAAATATCCTGTAAATGCATAAATCAAAAGAAGCTTTGCGCCTTTTTTCTCCTAGATCTTTGTATTCTTTGCAGAGAATCCTACCCCCTCCCTTTTTTTTGCTTTGTAAATAATGTTAGGTTTTTAAAGCATTTAACAGACATTTCTCTTAACTACTCAGAACTCAGTTACCTTCTTATTTCTTTTCTCTAGAAGAGAGCTTAGATTTGACTGTTTAAGATGATGTATGTTTTTAATTTTTATTCTACTAGTGATCTAAACTAGTTATTCAGTCTTCAACTTTTCTGCAAAAGAGATAAATGTGTAAATCAGATTATTCAGAGACAGCCAGCTAATTTGTTTTCCAGTGTTTCTAGATCTGTTTGACCCTTTGTAATATACTGCATCATTTTGCCTTCCAGAATTCAAGCACTGCTAAAATGGGTCAGTGATTCTGCCAGAGTTGCAGCTATGAAAAAAAGTGGCCGGGTCAGCTATATTTGTCCAAACAGCTCAACAAGAGAGTATGGTCTTTTGATGCCATCTCCTTCCCATTTGCACTGTGTAGCAGCAATTTTGTGGCATAGTTATGAACTGCTTGTTGAATACGATTTACCAGCATTGCTGGACAGAGAGCTCTTTGAGTAAGTAGACCAAATAAAATATTTCATAATATATTTGTTATAACTAAATAGTTTTGTTCACTAAAGTGATATGTTTTGCCTTGCACTCCATGTGAAATAATAGTGGAAGTTATCTTCCCTGGTGCTAATTTATTGAGTGAATACTTAAAAGCGTCTAAATAGCTACACCCAAATATATTGGTGTGTTATTTCTAGTCATATAACTCCAATTGAGATATTCCAGACACAACATTGTTAAAACAAGACAAAAACTCAACAAAAGAAAAATAATTCTGTGCATGTAGTTGCACGTATGTGAAAGGCATACTGTTGCATGGTTTTGTTTGCTTTTATATTACTTAACAGCTAACTCTGGGCTGCTCTTGCCAAAATTGAGTAATTGATATAATTTGCTGTGGCTACAAATCATGTTCTTCGTTAGAATCCTATTCTGTAAACATTATTACTCATACAGTATCCATAAAATTGATAGCTAAATGTTTTTCGTTGGGAGGTGGGTTTTTTTGCGAGGAGAGAGGGTGGTATTTGGTTTTTGTTCTTTTTGGAGTCGCTGATTTTGCTCAGGTCAGAGTCTGGTTGATAATACAAAGTAGAAAATACTGCATGGAACGTGAACTTTTAATTTGTTGGACTTGTCTTTTTCAATTAAAAAAAATACATATATACCCTAAACATAAGCATATACTTTTAGCAGTGATTCTGAACTGAAAATATGTGAGATAACAGTAATCCCTGGTTTATGCTGCTTAACCACATACTTGTGGATTTTTTGTTTTGCTTTTTTAAAAAAAGTCCTCGGTATTACAGAATGTAGCCTGTAGAAAGTCCTGTGTCTAGTAAAACATCTTTCATGTGTACCACAAATACATCTCCAGTTAATGAAAGGAGCTTGGATTGATAGCATATATTTTCTCTGTTGTCGTTAGGAAAGTTTCATATGTTTTCATTACCTTTCTCATTTAGTCACAAAATGAAGCATGTAGATGCTGGCAGATGTCCAAGTTGCGATTATTGGTGCAAGCGTGTGGAGCTTTTGTGTATGTGCAGCACTGCTGTCTTGAGCTGTAAGACTAGAAAATGGATAGCAAAATGTTTCACAATAGAATCCCCGTCTCTCACAGAGGACGTTATCTTTATCCTAGGTTGGAATTAAGAAATAGTAATAAAAGTACCATACCTAGTTTCAATGTACATGCTGCAATATAGCCCTGTCCCTCTCTTTCCTGCCGAAGAGCACTATAGTTCGTGTCAGCCAGCATCCGGAGCAAATTATAAAATACATTTTTAAAAAAATACAGAAGGATTGTTTTCAGACATGTATAGCTAAATGTTTCTTCTAATAATGGAAAACGTGTGTATTCTTCATCCACTTTGATATTTTAACTTTTGAAATATTTCTACTGATTCTAGCTAAGACTCTTAATCTCTCCTTCATGTGATATTTCACTTTTTTCTTGGCTGTGTCTTCTTATCATCCCTGTTTTCTATTTCAGTATTTCTATTTGGCCCATGGATGCTAATTTATTCCATAGTCGAGGTGGAAAATTATCTTATTTTTCCTGCTGCATGAATTTAGTCAGAAAATTCTGATTTTTTTAAAAGTAGCTTTAATAGAAAAATTGTGAAGTTTTAACTAGCCTTCCAAAGTCACAGGTTTTTTGGTCGCTGAGATGACTTGTGAATGTTTTGTATAGGAGTCATTTTTTTTATCATTAGACCAGCAGCATTAAAGCTCATTTTTGGTTAGACTCCTGATCCTTTTTAGACAGTTATTTAGTCTCTAAATCCCTTAGACAAGGCATAGTATAGGCCCTCTATCCAGGAGAGACAAAAATTGTTTTTGTCCTCAGATGCCATGTGTGCTGTATGATGATACATCCAAACTGACCTAAAAGTATAACATTGAAATGGCACCAACTATGCATTCACCTGTATACGTAAATATTAAAATTCTGTAACTGATTATACCTGTTATAATGATTTTACTCATCTACAAATAATGCTTCTCAAGTATGAGTTAAATAATACGAGCAAAATCAGGTTTTACATCTCGATGCTTTCAATTAGTGTTGAAACAGATAGTATTTGGATGGATATAAGATGGAAGTGAGTTCTTAGTATCTATCAGGAATAATTCTGTAGTTTACTGGTGTCCTAAGCTCCAGTGAGAAATTGAGGTAAGCCAGGGTGACATCATTTCCCTAAAATTCATGATATTTTTGTCTTCTGTGCAAGATCTTTAGGTAGAACTCAAAGCCAGTTTTAAAATGTTTTGGGGACATGTTAAAGTACCTTCAGATCTTACAGAGGATTAATGAAGAGAGCTTTGTGGTAGCGTGTGCTCATTACCCTAGTAGCTACTGTTTGGAGAGTTGAAAGCATGAAGAGGTTGCAGTTCGTTCAAAAATGCATAAATTATGTGACAGCTGTCAAAAGAGTAGAGTCCTGTCTTTCACATGCAACATGCCAGAAAAGACAGATCATATCTATTTTAAATGCTGTCTGGAGAAACTATTCAAACATAGGAATGAGGAATGCCTTTTGGGTGATGTCCTGCTGAAAATGTGATATGGCTGTCCAGCTTGGCTGAGAGTATTTTACTACAGCTTCTGCGACAGTTAATCATAAAACTGGAAATGAAGGATGTTTTAGGAACTAAGAAAAGGAAAAATGAGTGGAAAATTTATGTCTTAATACAGTTTTCTGTCTTTTGCAGATCCCTGTTTAACTGGTCAATGTCTCTTCCTTGCAACATGGTTCTGAAGAAAGCTGTTGACAGTTTACTTTGCTCAATGTGCCACATCCACCCAAATTACTTTTCCCTACTCATGGGATGGATGGGTATCACTCCTCCTCCAATGCAGTGTCAACACAGACTGTCCATGACTGATGACAGCAAAAAGCAGGACCTTAGCTCATCTTTAACAGATGACTCTAAAAACGCACAAGCACCTCTTGCACTAACAGAGTCTCACCTGGCTACTCTCGCTGCCTCATCTCAGTCTCCTGAAGCTATCAAACAGTTGTTGGACTCAGGTTTGCCCTCTCTGCTTGTAAGAAGTCTTGCTAGTTTTTGCTTTAACCATACCGCTAGCTCGGACTGCACTACACAACCAGCGGATCCCACCCAGGAGAGGCTCAGGAGGCATCATGTTCCACAGCACTTTAATAAAATGCCCATCACGGCAGACCTGGTTGCTCCTGTTCTCAGGTTTTTGACGGAAGTTGGCAACAGCCACATCATGAAGGACTGGTTGGGTGGTTCTGAAGTCAATCCGTTGTGGACAGCACTTTTATTTCTGTTGTGCCATTCTGGTGCTACTTCTGGAGGACACAACGTCACACCACAACAGACCAGTGCAAGATCTAGCTTGCTTTCTTCAACTGTAACAACAGGGTTGACCACTCAGCAGCGAACAGCAATTGAAAATGCAACAGTTGCTTTCTTCTTACAGTGCATTTCTTGTCATCCTAATAACCAGAGACTTATGGCACAAGTAAGAAAAAACTAAATGTTTAGTTTCTTTCTAATAACTGTCAAAATGTGTGTTTAGTTTCGAATTTGAGAGCTTTTTACTTTTATTTACTTAAAATTCACTCTCTCTCTCAAGTTATGATTGACTGGAAAAGTATTGAATTAAAAATGTTGCTCTATCTTTCAAAAGTACAGAAATGTTTTGACTTGGCTTGGTTTGTCTTTCTCTTGATTGTATAAAGTTTACTGCCAATCTTAACAAGACTCATACATAGTATTTTGGATTTTGGACTATTTGCATAGGTTTAAGCTGTTCTGAAATCGGATTTGAAAAATCAAGCTGCATCCGCATCTTTTATGTTAGTAGCTAAAATAAAATTTCCATGAGATTTGCTTGCACAACCGTACCCAGCATGATCTGTGACCAGGAAAATAATGGGCTATGGCAGAATATGCCTTTATATTTAGCATTCTGGTGCAAATTCAACTAATTTCCTTAAAATGATCAGCCTTGCAGACCTTGTTGGAAAAGAATATAATTTTAAAAGATTTCTCTTTTGAGATTAAGAATTGTAAGAGAACAGATAAAATTGGTTTGAAAAAAAAAAGAAATAGTACAATTCTGTTAGTGGCCTGTATAAATATACACCCTTGCAAAGTAGCAAATTTTTGCTTTAGGAATTTAGAAGCTATTTTCTCTGATTTTTTTTTTTTTTTCTGTTGTTCATTTATCTTCTTGATAGTCTATATGCTTACTTTTATCTTGATGCTGTAGACATTTGTATTTTTTTCAAAACTTTTTGCTGATATTTTCTTCAGACTTGCTCATTTCTGATTGTTACGATTAATGTATGCTATTTTAACTCCAGTTTGAATGATAATTGGAAGGTAAATCTTAGGCGCTGCCTATTATGGCTGTGCAGAGATATTTTAGAGGCCCAAATATAGAAATATTTTAAATATGATGTCATTTTGCATTCCAGGTTCTCTGTGAATTGTTTCAGTCCTCTCCTCAGCGTGGGAATCTCCCAACCTCTGGAAATATTTCAGGGTTTATTAGGAGGCTTTTTTTGCAGCTGATGCTGGAGGATGAGAAAGTGACATTGTTTCTTCAGTCCCCATGTCCCGTAAGGTTTTTTGATGTCTATATGGTGAATATGGATTAGATTTGTTCTTAGAGAAATTCAGGATATAGTCAACTTTGAGAAGTTATGCAGCAACTTTTCCTACTGTTCACCTCGCAGGATTTTGGAAGGGAATGCTTTGTTAAGATTCAACTGTAACCCACTGTTTTAGAGGAAAACTGAAGACAACAATATAATTAGACAAAACAGTCTTGTTGAAAGTACACTGTGTTTCTGAAAGCACAAATAACTGAGCTTTATCTTCTGAGGAAGACTTTCCGATAGTGTCCTTAAAGATTAGCAGCAAGTGGGAATACAAGTTTTAGTTTTTTCATTTCCTTCATTTAAGAATCACCTTTAGTTTTGATTTTTCAAAACTGGCAGAGGTCCCTGAAAGTTATGCAGAGGAATTCAAATAGAAACCTGCATGACAGACTCGTGCTGCTCTGCAAAGCAGTTACGTGCTTTTAATACTTCCATGCACTTCACTGGAGTGCAGAACTAAAGGCAGTGATTGGTGTGCTGTGTGCTCAACTGAAGTTTGCAAATACAGAAACACAGGAAGACAGAAGTACTAAAGCATCTGATATTACCATACCAAGAAAAATTTTCTAATCATTTGTTTTACATAGAACAATCTTCTGCAGAGAGTAAATGTGCAAAAACAGAAGAAATATCTTCAAAGGAACATGTAATTAAGTCTAGCTGAATTCCATATCTAATATCCAAAAAGAAAACTGTAAAAACAATTTGGATGTACACTGTTTTTCTGCTATGTGCAAAAACAACCATAACTTTTCAAAGATTGGATCCCCATTTTTATCTCTAACAGTTTTTTTCAAAAATGGATTTTATAGGCCAATCATCAGTTACATATATCTGATTTTCTGATTGTGTTGCACAGCAATAAATTGATTTTGTACCTGAATATTAGCAAGCAGTCCTGGTAGTGATGGAGAGGTGGAGCCAATAGCTGTCTTATTGCAGAGGAGCCTATAGAAAGTCACTGTAAGCAAAGAACAGTTAAGAATTTCAAACAGAGCTAATGCTTTAGAAGTAAATCTTTAACTTCTTTTAAATTTAACTAATATCAGGTTATTCAGATCCTTTTTCTTCTTTCAGCTCTACAAAGGTAGAATTAATGCTACCAGTCATGTGATTCAACATCCAATGTATGGAGCAGGACACAAATTCCGCACTCTTCATTTGCCAGTTTCCACAACTCTAGCAGAGGTTCTTGATCGTGTATCAGGCAAGTCTGTAATAGTTTGTGTTTTATTTTTAAAGGTATAGTTACAATTTTAAGTCATGTATACACGACTTACCTATACATGTCTCTAGAATGTTCATATTTGCAAAATAGAAAACAGAGGTTTAGATATTAAGCCTCTGCATCTCTCTCATATGTTGCATTGAAAGTTTTCTTTTATTCGTCAGATCTTTTGTACTTTCCGTATATCTCATGTAAAGCTCAAATTCAGGTAACTCAGGTACAATGCCAGTGGGAATGGTGTGGGGTTTTTTTTTCATTGTTGTTGTTTGTTTCTTTGTTTTGAAGTGTTTAATGTGTTTTAAAATGTTTAACATGTTTTGAAATCTGCCATGGGATATTTGCAAGACCGTGTGAAGGATATTGCAAGTGTCAGTCTTCAAAATGCCCTATCCTTTCACCCTGTCACTTAAATATTCCAAAACAAATAATGTCACTTAAATAATCTGGGAATTAAAAGTTTATCCCAAGATTAAGATCATAGAAGTAGTATTACTATGAAAAGGACGTAAATGAAGTATGGGTATGCATTTGGCTGTTATTTAAATGTTCTGGGTTACTAAATGGAGATTGAGAACCTTAACAATGTTGAAGTTTAAAATTAGAAACAATAAGCATGAATTTCAGCATGATTTTAGTTTTTTATAAGTTCAGTATTTTTAGTTATACTTTTTGAGTATGTGTGTATAGAGAGAGAGATGAAGCCCTCTAGGGTGCTGCATTAACCAGGCCACCACAGATTACGATAGGAGTTTTGACACCTGAGTGGTAGAAGCTCATACTGAATTCAGTAGTTTAACACTTTAGCAAATAGTGCTGTGTGTTAAAGGTTAGTGATTTTTTTGGCATGTGATCAAGAGCAGAACTCATACTAAATGTGGTATGTCTGTGCCGGAGGTAGAATCAGACAAGATGCAAGTTGATTCTTCCCAAGTAAGCAATACAAAGTAAAACTTGGTAGATCACATTCCACTAAAATAAATTTTAAGCATGTCTAATTAAAGAAATAGGCAGTAACAATTCCTCTTTACTATTAAAGTGGTGTTTTCATTTTAGTAAAAGCAAAAGAAATCAGAGTTTTTCACAGCAATTACAATCTTGGCATGTTGCAGGTGTGCACTGAACCACCGCTGCCCATGCTTTTGTCAAGGTTATGTATGTTCTTAGGCAGATGTATTTGTATGTGCATTATTTCAGAACTTGGTGAGTTTGAAAGTACTTTAGGGTCAAGTTTAATGTCTAAAGCAGATCTTTGGGATTTCAGAGGTACTATTGCTTTTATATATATACATATATATATATATATGTATATATATACTGAAAAATTTTAAATTATGAGCAAATGCTATGATGACACATCCAGCTTTTCTGTCTAGTGCTTTAAAAATAAGGGCATTGTTGTAATGTACTTAATGTACACGTAATGTACTTAACATAAATAAGATGACGGAAGTACTACAGTGACATTTCCAAAGTTAGACACTATTGGGCATTTCCAACCCTGGACAGAACAAAATGTGCTTTGGGACTTTGACTAAAATATGGTGAAGCCTAGAAAAATACATGAAGCTTATTTATCTGTAATCAATAATTTACAATTTTTGATAGAACTGTATGTTCTCTCAGTGTCCGGACAAGGTCATGTGTGCAGTGTGACCAAGGTCTTTAGACCCTTTATGTATTTATGGTCAGAATTACTGTAGTGGCTACTGTAGTAGCTTATTGTGTATGTAATTTTCCTCTTGTGCTTTATTTTTCTTCTGTTGAAAATGTTGCATCTTTATTAAGGTCATTTTTCCTATTTATTAATGATTTTATTAAGGATTGGACTATAGGTCATTATGGTTTGAAGCAATATCAAATTGAGAGAAATCTTGTTTTGCTAGAAATACACCAAGTCCTGTAAACTCCAGATGGGATTAACCCAATTCACAGCCCTTAAGGGCTGCATTTCTATTCCTGACACATTTCTAATATAAGTACAATAAATTTATTTTCTACATTGGCTTAACTTGTTCCAGGTTCAGGTAAAGAGAAAATACAGCTATGCAGAGCTTCTTGTCTAGCTGTCCTGCCCTTCTGCGTGCTGACTGCAAATGGTTGTGGCTGGGAGGATTTCCAGTGTGCAATATGCTCTCTTGAAGCCTGTTTTTCGCCTTGAGTTTTTGTATAAACCTTCTCTCCAAGGCTGAGGAAGGATGATGCCTTGGATTGGGCTGTCTTTATACAGAAGTAGAAACCTCAGGATATACTGCTGAAGTTGTCATGTTATTTGGACTCGCTGCTATCAAAATCAGATGAAAAATGGTAGTTAAAGAAAGGTTTTACCGTGACTTTAAACTACTGACACCACTGCAGTAATACAAGCTTGTGAAAATCCTGTGATGGAGGCCATTCCTTGGAATTTTTTTTTTTTTTTTTTTTTTTTTTTTTTTTTTTTTTTTTTTTAATATTGCAGCAGTGTATTTCCAAGTCGATCAAACTATATCTCTTCCAGTGAGTCAATTATAGATGATATGAAATTAAGAAAGCTGGATTGTACTTGTAGGTCTTGAGGCTGCTATGGTTATAGCTTAAGGCTGTGGTTTTGTGGAAACAAGAACTTGCTCAGAAGCAATTAGGAATTTATTTTGGCAGTTATAATGCTACTAT
Source organism: Nothocercus julius (assembly GCA_013398735.1). Classification (NCBI taxonomy): domain Eukaryota; kingdom Metazoa; phylum Chordata; class Aves; order Tinamiformes; family Tinamidae; genus Nothocercus; species Nothocercus julius. Next base: position 2,051,545 of record VZSV01000115.1, read on the forward strand.
TGTATCTTAGCAGTAATCTGTAATGTAGTTACTTCCTGCTCTGTACTAAGAAAATAGTCAAATTGTTGTAATCTGGTAATCTCTTAAGCAAATGGCACAAGGTTCAGATGTACCATGTGCTTTGAGCATCTTTCTATTTCAAAGCAACAAGCATACTCAGCAGTTCGGGAACTGAATCAATATATAACACGAGTTGCCTAGGTTTATATGTAAGAATTTATTTGGCAAAGCTTACAGGTGTCCACAAAAGTAAGTGTGTGTATGAGGTGGTGTGTGTGTGTGCGTGCGCTGTGGTGGTCTGTTTGTACCTCCTCGTTGCATTGGTGTTTTAACAAGAGCATTTTTGACCTGTCACATAGCTTTTCAGGGTTGTAACATTTTTAAAATGTTAGAGGAAAGTGTGGGCATTTCTTCTTCTTGGTTTTGTCAGACTTATTTTGTATATATTATTGTACATATATACGTCTTAATTTATACATATTTATAAAAATATTACTGCCCAGGATAGAGCTTTAAGTCAGTAAAATAGTATAGAATGGCGAGTGCCTTGTTAACAGCCTAGAAAATGGCAATGAAATCTATTTGATATCTTGAAATATCTTCTTTCTTTTTTTTTTTTTTTTTTTTTTCTCTCCCTATAGATACACCCAGTATCACAGCTAAATTAATTAATGAACAGAAAGAAGATAAGGAAAAAAAGAACTATGAAGAAAAAGAAAAAGTTAAAGCAGAAAATGGATTTCAGGACAATTACAGTGTTGTTGTTGCTTCTGGTATGTTTTTTCTTCTATGTGCTAAAAAATTGATTTCTCTGAAATCAAATACAAAAAAAAAAATCAACCAATCTTACCAATTTTTTTTTTTTTTTTTTTTTTTTTTAAACTAAAGCTGATTCGCAAAAACTGTCTTGCTAGTTGGCTGGCTGTTTTCCAACAGCTTTGCTGTTTGAAGCACTCCCTCTGATGAGTTATATGCCGCAAAAAGCGTACTTAAACAAACAGGCACAGCTATGGATACTATGTGTGCTGTGGATACTATGGCTAATGTGTACAAGAGAATTCTGAAGTGTGATACCTTTGCGGTGGCTGGCCTGCTGGAATTTGATCACCCACTCCCATGGTGTGTTTTTTGGCTATAAAAGGGTTCTCATGCTTTGCATGACAACTATGAAAATCTATCAGATGGATAATATGTATAAAACCATGTTTATTCCACCTGGAAATTGCAAACAGAGGTTTTTTCCTCTAAAAAGCAGAGGAAGTCATTCATGTAAGCCTGTTGTCTCCAAAATTGGTAGGGAGGTTATAGCTGAACATTGCAACAGTGGTACAAGAAGGTTTTGCAGTTCAGGTGATGGCTGCAGAGATGATTAGTCTTTCAATTTGAAGTTCTGGTCTGTGAGTGAGATTAATGAACATCAAACTATCCTGCCTTTCTGCTTTACACTTCATGAAGCATGAAGAAGAGATGCTGATTTCCTTTGACTTCTGGCACCAATGTTTCTCAAGCTTTTTATTTCAGGATTTTAGTTGTAGATACAACACTAAATTCAAGTGTTTAATAGAGCAGTTATTTCACTGATCTTCATGTGTATCTAAAGCAACACAGTCAATCTAGTAAATCTAAGATGCACCAAAGGTGCATCTTTATCTGGAAAGGTGTTTGCAGTAGCTGCCACCTAAGCAGGGTAAATATATTTTGATAAGACCTAAAACCCTTCAGGTGAAGGGTTAAAACATGAATAAAGAACCCAGGAGGAAAAAAAATATTATTTCAAGATTGAAGAAACTGCATAGCATAGCCAGCCATGTGTTATCCCGTATCTCCGACTGTAATGACTGATATATCTCATTCCTTTTTTAGAAAGAAACAGACTTTCTGTTTTCTTATGTTATATTTTGTACTGTTTCAGTATCCTTAGAGATTCACCCAGCCAGTGTTTAACTTGTTCCTTGTTTGTAAAATTAATAGAGATTAGAGATGCCATTTGCGGCCTGATCTCCTGCAAAGAGCTAGTGTAGCAGACTGAGATGATCAGAGGATGTGCTGAGTATTATAATTGTCTCTACAGAACAGATAAAATCAACAGTACAGTATAACATTTCAGGTGGTGCTGTTCTTAACATTGCAGGTTCTTTTGGCTGCTTTTAAGGCCATATTCACTGTGAGTCTTTGTATATGGAGCCAGCTACCCATTGGCATTTTCTTTTACTTGGTCAGTCACCTCCGTGGAAGTATATTATTGTGGTATAGTTTGAGCAAGTCAACTTAAACTGTTCCAAATATGACAGTCTTGCTGCATAAGCTCAGTGAGGTTTTTGTCTATCCATGCTGCCTTTTAATTTTCATGTACTTCAAAGGTTTTGATGTAGGCCACCTTGAAAGCATTTTCGCTGTATGTGCTGGTATCAGAACTGCAGCTGAAGTCGCCTTGGTAAACCAGGCAAGTAGGAAGGGTGCTGAAATATCTGTCAGTTTAGAAACTTTTTCCCTTATTTGCCTTCAGCTGAAAAAACAAACTAAAAGGTTTTACCATAGTGCTCATTGCTGTTTGCTGTTTAAGGGAGAATCAGAAGAATAGTTTTTGCTTTTTTATGGATGGTATGATTGAGTACAGGTGTGTTTGGGGCCCAAGAGGATCCACAGCCTTGTAAGTGTTTAAAAATAGTGGGATTACATCCAAATAGGTTGTATAAATGAATGCTTTTCATCTTATTTGATTCATCTGGGTTGAGAATTTGGATCTTTTCCTAACATTGAAGACCTTGAGTACATTGCATCTTGGCTAACTGAAGTTATTAAATATGAGAATAACTTGGGTTTTTTTTTTTACTTTATACTAGGTTTGAAATCTCAGTCAAAAAGAGCTGTTTCATCTACTCCCCCACGCCCACCATCGAGGCGAGGAAGAGTGATTGCAGATAAAGTAGGTACCTCCTCTTCAGGAGGAGAATCTTCCAGCAAGACCATTAGTGTTCCAGTCTTTCACCTATATCATAAACTTCTACCAGGTAACTTTAGCTGTCTTCAAAGTTGTGGTATTTCTTAATAGTTGGCATATCATTAGAAAGTAGGTGCCGTGCTGATGGACTTCTGTATATGTCTGTTCAGCCTTCTGAAGGGTACCATTGCACTTGGTCATGGCTTTCAACTGAAAGTGGAATATTGTAACATCATTGTAGCTTGATCAAAGTGCTGATCCTCCTTGAAGTTCAGTTGCTAAACAAGATCTAAGGGAAATATTCCTCTTTAGCTGAGGAATAAAAGAGCTTGTTTTGTGAGGTGACTCACATTTTTTGAGCTGCAAGACAAAATTAACCAGCTTTTTGCCCTGTTATGTCATGTTCTGAATGGGTGACTAACATCTGTTGTTGTCTTTTGATTTTCCATTTCTGAAATCTTCTTGAGTGAATTCCATAATACTTGTATCTTCCAAAACAGCATGTCTTAAGCTTAAGTTTGTCATGTTTTTATTTAGAGCAGGTATGTACACAGGATTTATCAGCTGTCTGGACAAAACTGTACTCCTTTGGTGGCAAATTTGTAGTTGTGGCACAGATCACAGGAGTAGTAGACTTTAATGAAGAAGGATCACTTGTTACAGAACTACTATTTCAGGAAAAGAAGAATTGGGTAACACTCACCAATAAAGAAACTCTTGTACAGAGAAGAGGACTGGTGTGACTGGAATTCTTAACTTTAGAAAAGGGATTAAGTACAGGAATATAGATAAAGTATTTTAATGTTATTTACAAGAGTTTCACATCTATTTTATTTCATAAAAGCAAGGAGGCAGCTAATGAAAAAAGATGAAGCTAATGAAGAAAATGCAGTACAATATTCTTTTTTTTTTTTTTTTTTTTTTTTTTCTCCAGCTTGGCCATTTTACCTTATGGTTGCACACATTTATGCTACCACGATACAAGGATGATGAAGGAATAAAATTTAATAGTAGTGGGCAGGCAGTACCTGCTTAAAATGAATATCAAATTACAGCCATTGCTTTTTATTGCTTTTGCCAAGTGCTTGGACTTTTGGCACAGAGCTGCCTTAGGGAATGTTGGCTTGGTTCTTCAATAGACTTTTCCAAACTGATGGGGCCCTTTTCCCCAAGGGAATGAATATTAAAAGTAAGGCTTTGGTGTAGAGCCAGATACTATTTAGTCTACTTGGCATCTGTGGTGCAAGTAATGAACAGCACCTGAAAAGGCATGTTAAAATAACCCTATCATATTTTTCTGCCTTGACTTGATCCCACTATTGTTTAGGCCAACCATTACCAGCCGAAATGACACTTGCCCAGCTTCTAACTCTGCTGTACGACCGTAAACTCCCTCAAGGCTACCGATCAATAGATTTGACTGTGAAACTCGGTTCCAAAGTCATCTCAGATCCAAGCTTATCAAAAACAGACTCATTTAAACGTCTGCACACAGAAAAAGGTGAGTGTTTTGACTCTTTTTGATACCTTTTTTAAATTGCTTTTATTTTGGACAAAAATGGTGTTTTTTATTCTTGGTGAGAGGTAGCATTATTTTATGTCTTCTTGGGTGCTGTTCTCATATTGTTCACCAAAGGCAAGTGCTAAGTTTTCTGACAGTGGATGAATTCATAGTCTGTGTCTGAAACTGTGTTTAGGAAGATGTACTAATATAGTTGTTCTTGTTTCACTTGTGTTTCTTCACTGTATTGTTGGGAATGTTGTTGTTGCTTGATTGGATAGATACACGTAATGTATTTCTTGATGTATATACCAGCTTTCAGTGGTAAGTATTTGTGCTGCTACCTGGAGCAGACTAAGCAATGCGGAATCATGTGTTTGAAGCTGTATCTGTTACAGAAGCCTGTCAATATTTTAATTACAGCAACTTGGTTACTTCCATGCTTCTTTGTTAAAGGGAATTCTTCTCAAGCCCTGAAGATCTCATAATTTTAGATTTAACACTGTTTAGTACTTTTAAATATTACCCATTTCTTGGTAAAGTTTTTCTAATGTCTGGGTTGAAGTATTTTGACATCCTTCATACAGGGAAGGAATTGGAGGAATGACAATTGAAATTAAGCTAAGGTGATCTGCTGATTTCCTGGGTGCTGACACAGCTTGGAATCGGGAAGTTAATCATTTGTTTACTTTAAGATGTGGGCTTGTGGTTAAAAACTGTTCTTTAGATAGGCAAGTATATTTCTAGAAAACATTAAGTAGAGAGTTGAAGAAGAAGAAGAAAAAAAAAAAAACGTTAAAAAAAACTATTTGCTGGCTTGCTGGTCTGAGCTAAGTGTTTTCCAATTGCATATAATGTCTTTAAAAGATAAGATTGCATATGCAGATCTTTGACATTGAGAGGCTTCTGTTTCATACACAGTCTTTTGTTGTTTGTTTTGTTGTTGTTGTTTATTTAAATTCAAACCTATAAGACTTTTTTTCTGTAGCTTTAATGAAACTAAAACCAATAATTTGAAGTTTGGTTTATTAATAGAGTTCCATGTGAAGACAAAGGACTACCTAGAAATTTTATTGGATTGGTTGGCTTTCTTTACTAAATTTGAGACTAGTACTTTTGAAAAACTGACTTTGTCATTGCAAATCTGTTGTCATACAGTAGAACAAAATCTTACAGCTAACATTGAGATGTCTCATCAATTAGGCAGGTTTTTCTAGAGCTCTATTAAAGCTTTTCTAAATTAATATTTTTTTACTTATTGCTTAAAATAGTATTGCTTTTCAGTATTATTGCTTAAAATACTGCCACCACAAATGATGGATAGATTTTATAGCTAAATGTGGTGTCTGGAGAACTGCATTTATTACTGCTATACTTGACAAAAAATTTCTACTTGTGTGAGTCAACCTAACGAGAAACCCCAGCTTGTAAGGTTAGGTGTAATTCCTTGCAAGAATGTTCACTAGATGAAAGGGCTAGCAGTGTTTGCACCCCTAATAGTTAGATCTACCTCTACCCTTACTAACATATATTCTTACAGCACCTTTTTTTTTTTTTTTTTTTTTTTTTAAATAAAAAGCATATAGTGTTACAAAACATAGCATCTTAGTTGCATTTTTAATATTGACATACATCTGTCTCTTTTTCTTTTCCTTCTTCAGAGGGATTTACAGCTTTTTATACTGTAATATGAATTCCGATCAGCGTGCGAGAAACAAGGTTGAATCTTTCACTAAAATTTTGGTTTAAAAATATCTCTTAGCAAGAAAATCTGCCCTTTCCAGAGCTCAGATCAATTCATGTTGGCATGAGCAGTTGAACTGGAAATACAATTCAAACTAGCATGGTGCAATTCTTCACTTGCCTGATAGAAGGCAGTCCAGCATGTTCACATCCCTCTACAGCTGCTATCTGTGGTCGCAGGAAAAACTTTACAGAGCATTATCTTTCCATAGTCTTAACAGCCGTATTCAACATTGAACGTACTGGAATTTTTATGTTTGGAGCCTTTCTTATAAATATTACCCTGCTTTGGAAATGTCGGTGAGTTTTTCTTTTTTCTCATAGCCCTTCAGGCTGAGTTAAGAGTTGGTTCACGTCTCAGAGTGAAGAGATACTGAGACCACCTCATCCATGTGCAATTCTCACATGAGTATGCTGTGAAATGTTTGAGTACAGTATCTAAAAATATTATCTGCAGTATAAACCCTTTAGATGAAACACGCTGAATATTCACTATGAAGTTGGGCTACAGTAATGAGCACAGAGGGTTGGTTTTTGGTGAAATAAATCATGGCAAGGTTCTATATATAAAATTTGTGTGCATCAATGTGTAAAATGAGATTTTTTTTTTTTTTAAATCCATTGCACAACATATACAATATATTAAGGTGCTTAGTCATGAGCTGGGAGGAAGAGGGGGCTATTAGAAGGTTAAAAATAGAGGTCGTCGTCTTTTCTTTGTAGGGAAGAATAGGATTAAAGAAATTTAACAGATTTAACATGAGCGTTTTGATACTCAGAGAGGAGAGATGAGAATTACGGGTTTAGTCTTGGCTGGGCTTCTGATGGGAAAGGTGAAATTAAGAATTTTTTTTTTTTTTCTTCTTCCCAAAATGTTGAAGAAAAACAGACCAATTTTTGTAAAATTATTTTTTCCTTTGGCTATGAATTCTTTATCCCCATCCTTGTACTGATGCATTTCAGGTTCTTCATTCAGGTTCTGCTGAAGAAGTAATTGCTACATTTGGAGCTCATTTTCAGGTGAAGGAGGAAACAAACAGGATGTTGATGACGATGTGTTAATTTCTGTTTGCATCTTTTTATAGAACATGCAGATTTATTGGGACCTTGCCCTGAAGATGAAGCAATCAGCCCTGGTGATGAGTGTATGGATGCAGTACTGGATGAATCACTTCTTGAAACGTGTCCCATTCAGTCTCCACTGCAAGTTTTTGCAGGAATGGGTGGATTGGCCCTCATTGCAGAGAGACTCCCTATGCTTTATCCTGATGTAATTCAACAAGTAAGTGGAGAGAAAAAAAAAAAAAAAAAAGTGTAGGAAAGCATGCTAAGACACACACACCCCTTTCCCTTTTCTAAAACCAATGTTTTTCCCATATTTTCGTGTAGTCCAGTGTGATACCTCAGTCGTGTGGAAGCTGCTTTAAAGTAGTTAAATGCATGACTCCAACGGATAGTTCAGCTATCAACGCTGCTTCCCTGCATGTGTTGTAGTTAGCTTGAGCAGGTGCACCCTTTCTGTGGAAAAAAAGGGTGAATTCACTCTTAGTGCTGGCCTTGCTTTTGTCAATTCATAAGATAACTGTTATTTTTGTAGGAGAGTTAAGTAACATAAACTGGCTCTGCTATGAGCCCATTCTTGCTTACCATCTGAATTGCCCGGTGTTGGTTAAGTAAAATCCAGTTCTCAAAGTGGATCATGTAGAGTTTCCCTTTGGGCCACTGATAGAGTTTACAAAAGTGTCAACAAGGATATTAGCCTGCAATTGCCACTTGGGCTCTTTTTCTGTGTTCAAAAGCCACTAGTATTATGAAGGGAAAAAATAATCACTGAACTAATTTGACTTGACTGTATTTTTGAATTTTTCTGCTGGTACTCCTCCTAACAGAGAAAAAAAATATATGAATGGCTATTTCCTTTGAAATTAAATTAATCGTGAGTTAAGTGTGCTGTTCAGTACCTTGACTGCTAACCAGGTAATTAATATGAATCCTTGGTTAATGACAGTACAATTCAGGAAGAACCTGCTAGATACTGATGAAATATTATAGAGAATAGTTCTCTGAAGATACATTAGAAGTCTAATATCAAGCCGCTTTGATAATTTAAAATAAAGGGAGTGTGTTTATATGCAGTTGTTATATTTTGAAATCCAGCAAGGTAATGTGTATTCTGCATAAAAAGAGACTGATTCATAGAATCCTGTAACACGCAAAGGGCAATTTATGACTGTGAGTCATTTGATCCCTTTTTCTCCCTTTTTTCTGCAGTCTTGGGAAGATAGTTTCTGTAACTGTTTTTTGTTGGTGGTGGTTTGGTTTGGTTTTTTTTGAGATATAAGTTTGCATTCAAATATTGGATAATTCTGTGATTCATAAAGAATATGTTAAGTACAAATAATGCTAAATGGAAGATTCATGGTTAAGACTGACAAATTGTTCAGCTTCTTTGTTCCTTCATTCTACTTCTATATTTGTTTAGGCCAGATATTTCTGAATCTGTGAACTCTATATTTTAAGATTTGCTTATTTATTCTCCTAGCATGTAGGTAACTGGAATCACTTCAGCTAAACATGATTTTGGCATCTAATTGGGAATTTGGGTTTCTGAATAATTTATTTACGAGCTTTTCATCTTAATCTTCTCCAGGTTAGGTCATTCTGGTGGTAATTTATACCAAATTTCTCTTTGAAAATATGTAACTGCATCCTCTTAATGCAAGCATTACATCTTAACTTTCTCTTAGTAAGTGATATCAAGATAAAAAAAAAAAAATCCCTTGTGAGAACTATAAAAGATGTTAAACGTAGACATGAAAGATGACTTGAGAAATACTATTATAGCCTTTTTTCTGTTTAGAGCTCTGTCCTCAGGGTATTAAAAAAAAATATCAGATCTAGCAAAAGGTTGAAAAGAAAATGGAAATATGCTTCGGAGCTGACAGGATAGAGCTTACAAAAAAGTCACCACTGATCATTCTTTGATGTAAGAAAATTTATGTAAAATCATGACAAGTAAGTCGTTCCAGATTTACTGTGTGCTGTACTACACGTCTTACCTTTGGCCAACATCTTGTAAGGCTCTTCTTTCTTTGGATTTCAAGGTAATCAGGGTCAAGCTCTGCCAGCGTTTGCTTGAAGAAGAAATCTAGAGGATAAAAAAGTAGACAAGTAGCTGATATGGTCATACCTGACTTAGTAGGAAGTATTTTTCCCCTTCAGTCAGCTCTTTTCAGAATTATACTTAGAGCGGCTGTTTAAAGGTATATTAAAATATCTGAAAGTAGGGGCTAATTCTGGCCTGAAAGGCACCTATTCTGGTCTTGCTTTTGCTCAGGATTAGACTTGCAGTTTGGCTGAAGAGAATGAATAGATTAAAAAACTCTTTATAAAAGGAAATTCCATCACCTGCCGGTCACGATGGCTCTGGTGTGTGTCAGCCCCCTTAGTTTAGCTTGCTGAGCCCATTCTGCTCATTTTCCCTCATCATTTCCTTCATCCTCTCACTTTATGAACCCATAAAGGAGTTTTCTGGTCAGTTTGTGGGCCTGATTCAGCTCCAAGGAAGCAAGACCAGCTCTGCTCAATAGCTCTGATTTGTTCCTTTGGCTTGGTTGAAGTTTCAGCCTAAGCATTTGTCTCATCAGCAGCCATTAGACCAAACATGAATCTAACCGTGTCCACTAAAGTGTAATGTAAATATTAAGGCTGTTTAAAACAGAAGGGTTCATTCTAGCTACCGTTGAAATCTTAGGCCTTTCAGAATCAGTTGGGTAACAACTTCACTTGGGTAAAGGAGGTTATATGAATGTGTTTCCAGGGGGAAATAGGTTACATGTTGCTGATAATGACTCTTGTTTATGGAAATATTCACTCTGTTTTAATAAGAATTAAAATTTTGGGGAAGTTGTCATTCCAACCTGCAGACGATCGGTGTAACACTGTACCTTCTTGCAAAGTTTATCTTAAAATGATGAGGAACAGTTACTTCTGTACCCACACCCACTGGTTAGCCAACCTTCTCCCTAGTGCTGTATGTGGCTGTAAATTAGCACGGCCTTACACCCTGGGAGAAAAGTGCACTGTTGTTGTTAAATTTGTCAGTGGGAGGGGGTAGGGAGAATCTAGCTCACGATGCTGTTGTCTTTACAAATTAAAGCAGCTTCACTCCTTTTTCCTCCAATTGCTGCAGACACTAATTCAGTGGAGAAGCTTGCGCTCCGCAGTGCCTTCTCACAGAAGGGGACCTCATTTGACTGTTGTTAATTTTTCACAGAACAGCTAGTAAGGAACATGAACCAAAGCTTTAGGATACATAAATAAGTACTGATGTGAAAAGAAATTTGAAAACCTAAAAATAGTTGCATCTGTTCGTCTGAATAGCATGAAAGCTTGACGGTTCTGTAGCATTTAATTAGGTGAGGGACCTGGACATCATACCTTAATTTTAGCTGAGCATATGAATGTTTTCTGGGGAACTGTACAAATATCCCCATCACATTGTGATTGCCATCACCATGCCTGGCTGAATAGTCCTCTGTGTAGTGCTAACTTGAACAGAAATGTAGACTGTGGTGTTAGAGCAGATTAAAAGTAAAATCCACCCAATACCCAAAAGCCAGAAAGGAATACAAAAGAATTCCTACCAGACTGCTAAGACAACCAAAAGTTGTCTTAATTTTTAAGCAGTTATGGCTAATTAATCTTCTCTGATATGGAATTAAAAATAAACTAGTCCAATTCTCACTGTGATAAATGTTCAGGAAAAAAAAAAAAAAGAAAGTCATTTCTTATTTAAGAGATGGGTATATAAAGTAATCTTCCATATTTTTAATTTCAGTATAATCTTCTATGTGTCTAGATTCAAACAACAGCTTTTACTTGAGTATTTTAGATTGATGAAACACACTTGTTTATTATGTAGGTGGGACTTCCTGGAATGGTTTTAAATTGCAAAAAGTGTCCCCTTCTTAGGCATTTCAGCTGGTGCCTATACCCCAAAGGGCGGTGAATTTCCTGCGACTTTTTAATTGTGTTCTGTATTAAGATTGCATGCTACTTACATCCCAGTTTTAATAAAAATTCTGCATAGGTGCCTAACTCGCTAACTACACAGCTGTTGCTTGTTTTTGTTATTTAAGGTGAGCACTCCAGTGGTTACGGCGACCGCGCAGGAAAAGCAGAAGGACAGCGATCAGTTCGAATGGGTTACCATTGAGCAGTCGGGCGAGCTGGTGTACGAAGCACCAGAAACTATTGCTGCAGAACCTCCACCCATCAAATCCACAGTTCAGACTATGTCTCCCATTCCTGCGCATTCTTTGGCTGCCTTTGGCTTATTTCTCCGTCTCCCTGGCTATGCTGAGGTGCTGCTAAAAGAACGGAAACATGCTCAGTGTCTGTTGAGATTGGTGTTGGGAGTTACAGATGATGGTGAAGGAAGTATGTGCTGCGATTATTATGTTTCTTTGTAGACCACAGCTAGATTGTTTTATTTAAAATTATTTACAGTGTAATGCTTTAGCGGGCAGTTAGAATTGGTTTTGTGCAATTTTCAGAACTGTGTTGCTAATGTCCTTGCTACTGTGTCTAAATGTTGAATCCTTTCTGCTCAAGTTCCGAGGAGATCATCAGTATTCAAGAGCTCTCATCTAGATGTCAAAGTAATTGTAATATAACTGCTTCTAGCCCTCGCACAAGACTCTCCATCAAGATGAGAGTGTGCTCGAACAGAATGATCTGAGTAGCTGAGGACAGTCCTCTGAGCAGAGGTTTTTGTTCCTGAAACTAAATGCAAAGTAACACACATAGGAGCATAGCTACAGCAGAAGTAAATTGTTGAGAGAACTTTCCAAAGAGAATATTGCTCAAAAGATTTTGGCTGGAAATTTAGCTTGATAATGTGATGGAAAGAGAGGGAGAAAGGGCTAATGGTGTTCTTAGATGTATGAATGGATGCAGAGAAGTAACACTGAATTCACAGCCAGTGTCTTTGCAACCAAACCTGTAGGACTTTGGTTTTTTGTTTGTTTGTTTTCCCCTAATAATGTTATTTCTTAAAGTGTTTGATAAAACTGAAACAGTGAAAAGTGCCATAAGCACTTTTCTTTTGTCGTGCCCTTGAAAAGAATGCTGTTTTTAATATGCAGCACTCAACTGAAGTTAGTCTCTGTTCAGCATCTTATAGTGGACAACATGTGTTAGCCTTAAGACCAACTGAGAGCCTTCTCTGCTGTCCATTCTGCTTATCTCTTTATCTCTCCTATATTTAGGTACAACATAGGAGACAGCAGTAAATTGGATAACAAAAACTATGTCTGGCTGGTTACTCCAATTTCATTTGAATAGTAATTGCCTGACAGATTGTATATAGTCACTCAGATTTTGATGTCCTTGAGTGATTCAAGTCCCTTGCTGTTGCAGACAGTATTTTTATCTCTTTTTCATAAAGCAACCAACCAACACAAACATTTGAATGAAGAGTGCTGGTTGATTGGTTGCGTGATTTCTGTTTGTAAAATTATTAGTATCCAGTTATCATTGTGCCAGCATTGTTCTTCCTCTTAAATAGCTCTTCTTTCTCTGATGTATTTGTTGACAGGAATTGTATTCCCTCTTAGCCTTGGTTGTTGCTGGATGAAATAGTCAGTGTCTCCATTCCTTACACCACAAAAGTTTGTATTCCCATCTTTACCCAAAATGGACTATTGGGTAAAATTTGTAGTCCACATTAGTTCCCTGTGTAAGGCTTTAATATTTCCCCTTTCTATTGGAAATGCATCTCTTCATACACCTAATCACCTCCTCTTTCTTGCATAATGTGAAAATAAGCACTTTAGAAGCCTAAAAAGACTTTTTAAAAAAAAGTAATTACTTTCTGCTCCTAACAGTAAAGGGATACAATTGAAAAATAATTCTAGTGCACGATTCAAAAATGCAGCTTATCTGCTTAAAATTATGTATTTCACCACGTACTCAACTTCATTAGCATCACAACTTGAATTTTGTGCATTCTTTAACTTGCCCTCGTTGCAAGATTTGGGGGAGAGGAAAAAAAAAGGTTTGAACCACTTTGTTCTCTTCATTCAGAAATATGACCTAAAGTGTGACCAAATGTGTAATTATACTCACTATTGGTAACAAAGTATATTTTCCCTTGGGAACAGAAAATCAAATTTTCATAAATTTTATAGTGTTTTCTCTCACAAGAGTCTTAGAAGGACATAAGTTAATGTTTTCCTCTATAGTCCTTTCCTGACGAAAGTTGTTTTTTTTTTTTTTTTTTTTTTTAAGAGAAGGCTGACATTAAAACTTTTTGCTGTAGCTGAGTATTGAAGACCACAGTATATTTTTATATGTATTATGAAGCCCTGAGTATATTTCTATATGTATTATGTAAAAATCATTGCAAAGATTAACCCGCTGCCTTGAACTATTGGAAAAAAAAAATGTGTTTTCGATATTTCCATCTTCAATGTAGGTCACATCCTGCAGTCTCCTTCAGCAAACGTGCTTCCCACTCTTCCCTTCCACGTGCTGCGCAGTTTGTTCAGCACTACGCCCTTGACCACTGACGACGGGGTGCTGCTTAGACGCATGGCCCTGGAAATTGGGGCCATCCACCTCATCCTTGCTTGCCTGTCCGCTCTGAGCCACCATGCCCCAAGAGTGCCCAACTCCAGCCCCAACCAGGCAGAGGTGAGTTGAACCTCAGGAGAATTGCTGCTGAGGTGCAGTGAGAGTCTGAGCTGTAAGGAAGAAGCTCGCGCTGCTTTCATAGCCTGATCTTTGTGGAGCAGCCATTTGAATGAAGAAAAGTGATTAGAAAGTACTTGATGAAGTAGTTCGGCCTTGCCTGCTGTAATACAGCAAACACAGTAATCATGAAATTTGCCTAACAAGTCAGGCTTGCCGTGGGATGTTAGGGGATAATCTTTTAATTGAAAACTTGCCCATTCCCTTCACAAGACCCTCCTTCTCAGTGCACGAGAGTCATAATGCTCAGTGGGTGGTTGTTCTTTTTCTTAATCCTCATTAGATAGTGTGACCTTGTTACCTTAATTAGCATGCATCATCTAAATTCTACAAATTGCTTCCTCTTAAATGCCTCAGAAGTGTAAATGAGTTGTAAGAATTGATGAATAAATGCATCATTTTTTAAAGCCCCTTTTAATAGATGGGGAAATGAGATCTTGAGACAAAAAAAAAAAAAAAAATCTTCCGTAGCGTTTAGACTCCTAAGTAAATCCCAGAGTTAAACTTCGACAGAGTACTTGCCACCGTTCTGCCACCTGCTATTAAGAGCATATGTCCACTGATTTGTTACGATGGTAAGTTGCCAATGTCGCATGAAAGACTCTTGACTCAAAATATGTGTATGTGTGTGTATATGTATTTTTAATAATAACTTGCCCTCTGTAACAAATCTGTGGCAAGGAGTTGCACAAAACAGTTCTTTATGGCTAAGTATGGCTAAATGGTTGCAAAATAGAGGGCTGTCTGTATTTTAGCAGCTCCTGATCCTGACGAGGGGAAGAGCAAGGAAGAGGTGAAACTGTGAATTAATTCACTTTATTGGCTACTCAGGTTTGAGAGGAAGCTGAGATAACCTGCTCCTATTTGGGTATCAGGCTGCTGACACATTGACATTTTAGCATTATTGGACTTTTTGGGGAAAAGGACAACTTTTAGTTCTTCTGCTTCAGTTTTACCATGTTCCCTGGAACAGGCTGTCTTCACATCATTACTGTCTGTTGGGTGATAGATGGTAACCTGAAACAAGAGGTCTATCAGCCTGCACCGAGGCATATATCTCTGAGGCCAAATTTTCCCTTAAGTGCTTTAAGTCTGTGCTCATGCAGTCTTTCTGAATGTTAAGCATGCGGCATGTGCCTGAGTGGTAACATCTGCATGAGAATCATATTGCATACATATCTGCATGAGAAACTTACTCCTGTTTCATCACTGACGTGCGTTACATTCCCAACTGGTGATCCCAAAGCACTGTCAACATCATACTTCACGGGTGATACCTTTTTTTGCCATTGCAGTCTGTCTGCACATCATTTTTCTGTTCCTTCAAATATATTCTTGAAAAGCACTGAAAAAAGTCTGAACAAAAAAGAAACTTTTCAGAGCCTTTAATCAAATTTTACAAATTAGAGTTCATCACCTACTTAAGTGACCTGCTTTCTGGTAAGCCTAATTGCTACTGAGTAATGCTAATGAAAGCAGCAAGTTCTCACCACTGGAAAATCAGTTCAAATGTCCAAGGGCCTTAAATACATATAAGGAAAGTACTAGTTAAAAGGGGTTCATCAGAGAGTTTTTGTTTAATAAAGGTTAAATGGTGTGGTCTAAGTTAAAAATTAACTTAAATATTGAAATCATTTTATAAGTGCTGAACAAGAGAATACTAGATTTTATTAGTAAAGTGCAATGATGCAAACCGCTGGAGCAAGCTGTCCAAGCACCTTGAGAAGAAAAGTGATGAAATATCTTGCAGAACACTTTAAATATAAAGTATTTCCCGCTTATTATCTGAAGAGGAGATCCAAGTGTGTGTTTCAGTGTTACAGAAATCATCTGCCAGAGAGATAGATGTAATTTTCCTGTTTGGAATACATTTCAAAATCAGTGCATTCTTAATCATCATAACATCTCAGACATGTACAAAAATACTTTAAATGATATTATGTTTCCATCCCCTTCATCTAGTTATGTTCCTAAGCTTGTCTAGATATTACTAGGTCTATATGCAGAATTGTATGATTAGCATGATTAGCATTAGCATGATGCTAATGAGGTACCATTTAAATACCTACCATTATTTAAGCAGTAGAAGTATTTTTAGAATTTTTAAAGAGAATAAAAATGGGTTTGTAATCCTAGTCAAATTGAAAATCACTTGCAACAATGTGGCCTCCTGCCCTGTATCAAAATGTCATGTCTGTGCAGGGGTTTCCTGTCTACAGCGTGCAGTTCTGTTGGATATGGATGATGATGATGTTTGTTAAGTTTTTTAATTGGGCTAATATTCTTCTGAAGAGCAAATTTAAAGAATGAAGAATTTAAAAACTGGCTAATAAGATCTGAAACATGAAATTGTGGTGACATTGTGGTGACTTTTTTTCTTTTTTTCTTTTTCTTTTTTTTTCTTTAGCCGCAGGTGTCAAGCACACACAACACTGCATCAACAGAAGAACAGCAGTTGTACTGGGCTAAGGGAACGGGTTTTGGAACGGGCTCCACAGCTTCAGGATGGGATGTTGAACAAGCTTTGACTAAGCAAAGGCTAGAAGAAGAGCATGTCACCTGCCTTCTACAGGTGTGTAATAATGAAGCTGTGATTGATAAATACTTGAAGTTTTAGTCTTGGGTAACAAAAACAGAGCCTGTACTTTTTCAGTCATCTAATACAGTAATTGTGGTATTTTCAGCAAAAGATGGCTTACAAGCTGCTGTCTGCATGAAAAATGGTGCAGATCATTTTCTGAGAGAGGCTGTTTATAAAACTTCCCTAGGCTAATGCATTAAAAAGACTGGAGTGCGTAAGCTTAGGTGACAGTTCTGAATAGTTAGTGAACAAATAAGCATTCCAGTATATTTTTCTGAAAATATCATACATTTTTGTCAAGATAGCTGCATTCAGTCAAGAGGCCCATTAGAGAAGAAGAATGTGGGAACAGACTTGTTTTATGTCTGCAAAATTCTCTTATCTGTTCATTTTTCACATATTTTTGTTCTGCTTTAAGAAAATACCCATAGTTGTCACTGAAGTGTCCAAGAATGTGATGTGACACCAAAATAATGAAATGCTATAAATAAAGTTCCTGTTATGTCACTTAAATGACAGTATTGTCACCAGTAAGCATCTACATCTTAATACAAGTCTGATCCTTTCCAAATACCTCATAATAAGGAGAAAAATATCCTGCACTTGTAGGTCTTCAAGTCCAGTTGCAAAATTCAACCAAATCCTCTTTTCTTAGGCCAGTGTAGGGAAAATGAGGTTTTAACTAGTCATCAAAAACTTAATTGTCTGGACTGTCAGCTCAAAAGCACAACTAACCTCACTGCAGGGTTAGAGCACAAAGGAGATGAAATTCGAAAAAAAAAACCTTCCCCGACTGATGAAGATACCATTTTGATAGATTCAGTTATTCTAGTCATGGTAGATTATAGGACACATCCCTTGCAAAAGCATAACAAATGCATTTTCCAAAGCAAAAGGGAGAGCAGAACAGCTGAGTTACTCCTGGTGAGGCTTCCAGGCAGTATTCTGTATTATGCCGTGCAGAGGTTTAGCTATTAACCTTCGTAAATCATGAGGAAAGTAGGCGTTTGCTTTGGGCAGTCAGCAGTCGGATGGAGAAGCAGAAAACCCTTCAGCACTTGGCTGAATGCCCCAGTCAGTTGTATAGCACTTTCCCTTATCCCTCCTCCAGAAACGCTGCTTAGGAAAATTGTATTGTGTAGAGAGTGCTGATAAGATATTGTGGCAGATATATGGATAATGGGGCTAGGGCAAAGGAGATGAAAGTACAGAGAAGAGGCTAAAAAAAAAAAAAAAGTGTGGGGGGGGAAGGAGTGTATAGCCCCTGAGAGAGCAAATAATACAGCCTTTCAAACCTTGAAGTTGCTTACTTTGAGGCTTTAACCACACAAATCAGCCACATGGAAGTACATTAGGTACAACACGTGGTAAGGGCTTGTGGCTCAGCAAGAGCTACCATTGGGAAGAGGAGGTGAGCAAATCTGAGGTAGCTCCCCCTGCTTTATGCAGGGGGTGGTTGTTTGTGCTTGCTGAAGTGAGAGTATGCACTCAAGCTGTGGTCAAGTAACTGTCACGCTCTGCGGAAGCTCTTGTTTCATCTGTCTTGAAGGCCCTTCCAAAAGTACATTACACTTTCTTGTACATTTCAGTTGTTGTGAGCTGGCAAATTTCTGTTTTGAGCAACTCCAGCAGCTTTTACAAACTGAAGTTTGTAAACTTCAGTGAATTTCTTGAAGTAAATAACTTGAAGAAGATCTCTTGAAGTCATTCAGAATAGTTAGTTATTTAATTTTATAGTGACCCAAAGTTGTAATCATGATCTAATAACTTTTTAAAATTCCTTCTGAGATATCTTTGAGACTGATGAAACAAATACCAGTACTTGATTAACAAAGCAGCTAGCAAAGTATTTTGGAGCCTTCCTTGAGGAAGGAAAATCAAAGTTCTTTTTGCCTAAAGTAAATTGAAATAAATTGGTTTTGATTTTTTTTTGTGTGCGTGTGTGTGTGTGTGTGCGTGTGTGTGTGTGTGTGTGTGTGTATTTCAGGTTCTTGCTAGTTATATAAATCCTGCAGGGAGTACATCAAATGGAGAATCTCAAAGCAGCCATGAAGGCAGAGGACAGAACAGCAACGCTCTCCCGTCTGTTCTCCTGGAGCTCCTCAGTCAGTCTTGCCTCATTCCAGCAATGTCGTCATATCTCCGCAATGATTCAGGTAACGCACTGTTGGTCTCCTTCCTTTTAAAAATTTGAAATGTGTTTCTTAAGCTATTGAAATTATCTTGAAAACTCTATTCCCATCTGAAGAGTTTGTATTTTAGTTCTTGTGTTGACTAGAAGCTACGTGGGGAGATGGTATTTTAAACAAGTTTGTGATTCACACTGAGAAGGAAAATGTTAGTTAAAGATTTTCTTGTTAAAGAAAATCAAGCACGTATGCGTCTGAAGTTGGTAAATGTTGGAAATAGAAATTCTAGGGCAATGCTGTTTTACTGTGTGTGATTATTTTGAGCCATCTCCCATGTAGAGCTATATCTGCTTTGTTCAGAAAAATTACAAATAAGCCTCTTATCTAAACCGCAGAGTATTTTAAAAATGCAGGAGCAACAAAGTTGCCAGAAGTTCTTTTTGTTTGTATTTTTTTTGAGAAGCAACAAATCAGTGGTATGTTGTCATGGCGCTTCTGTTCCCTTATTTTAAAACAAAGATATTTTGGTAACTTTCATCCGCAACATTGCATATTATTGTGGAAAACATTTTAGTTGTATGAGGTAGTGTCAAGCTGTATATTCTAAGCAAATGCCTGTGAAGAACTAATGGTAAAACTAAGCAGACTGGATTTGTGCTTATGGGCAGTCACTCCAGGTGACGAGCTTTTCTGTGAAGTTACTGGTATGCTTTTGAGTTTCCTTCTTTGCTTGAAAAGTGCTAACCTGAGGTTTCTGAAGTCTGCTTTAGCCTTAGGCTTAGACTTTTATTCAGATGCATTGTTTGCAAATATTAACTTAATGAAAAGATTAAATTAATTTAATTGTTATGTAGCAGAAGGGGTTGTTAGAAATCTGAGTAATTCTTGTTGGAATAGCTGATATTCTGATTGAATTAGTGTAGCTTTTTGATTCCATTTGTTGGGTGTGGTTATGTGATTTTATCTATTTATTTTAACAACAGTACATGGCAGAATATATTTTACCTCCGAAGGTAAAAGAAAAATCGTCTACATGTAAACATTTGCTCTATAGCAGTGAATAGATCAAATACTGTGTAGGACAACAACAAGAAGGTGGCTTTTCTAACTCATCTGTGGTAACTAGGACATCGTGTAATCTTGTGTGATGGAATGGAAGTAGTTTAAAAAGCCTTCAAGGCCTTATAGTAAAAATAGGAGTATGAAGAGTTGCCTCCCTTGCCAATCCACTTGCCAGCGCTTCACTTGGCAATCCACAGCTTGACATCTCTCTCTAATTTTGTGATTAATTTATTAGTTCTGTTTTGAACATAGTGCAGTGAGGAAAATGAACCGTGTAGCTTTCAACCCAGACTCATCGTTACAAATTAAAATCTAATGTAAAGCAACAATGTAAATGCTGTCTTTCTAACAAACCTGCCCAAGTTCTTCTGCTGTTGTGGTAGAGAGGAAAGAGCTGGCAAGAAGGTTATCTTATCTAAAGGATGAAGCTGATAGTTCTGGGTTGACCCTGAATCATAGCTGTTGAAATAGATTTTGCTGTTTGCCGAAGGACTGTATAGTCACTGTATCTAACTATGCAAGGCACCTTCATCTGGAGAAGAGTCAGGTGCTGCCAGAAGAGATGAGAGATGTGGCTGGTGGAGTGAAACCAAATTTCTTCTCTCATGACCCATGTATTTTCCTAAAGTGCAAGGAAATTAAAGCTCTTCGGTTGGAAATGTTCATTTTAGATATGTTATCCTGGATTATTTTTATTTGTGAATAGGTGATTGGTAGGGGTTGCTCAGAAATTGTTTATTGTGCTTATGAATTAACAGTTGATGGACAAAGAATGGACAAAGCAGGTACTTATTGCCTTTTCATAAATGGATGTGTGCTTGTAAGTATAATAGCTAAACTATGAGCAATACCTTGCTTTAAGAAAAAAGTCGTTACCCGCTGTTTAGATTCACAAAGGATGAGAGTGTGTTCAGTGGGATTTAACACTGCAAAATTGTTATGCGCAACACATTGATCCAAGCAATATAATCCTGAATGCGTCTTCATCTATTAGTTCAAAGTTCTATGGCTAGATCCATAAATAACAAGCCACTACTGCATTAAAAAAAAAAAACAACTCTGCAGGCCTTATATCAGTCAAGCCTGCATTTGAAAACTTAATGGAAGACCTGGATGTGAGGGAAATTTGTAAAAAGGCATGACTTTGGGAGAGAATATTTTCTCTTCATGAATATTTGAGGCAGACGCGGTTAGCTTGACATGAGCCCCCGAAAATAGTTTGTCTTCGTAATAGCCAGGCACGATCCCAGTGCAGTAATTGCTGTTTAGTTCAGAAGCAGACAGATAATTCTCCCATTAATGAGTCGGAGCTGTAGGTGACGCCGGGGCCCTCTGTCTCGCGCGCGGACCGCCAGGAGACGCGGCTGGTGGAGGCGCCAGCTCTTGCAAAGGAGGCAAAGGGCGAAGCTCGGACGCCAAGCTCGGCACAGCGCTCGGACACTGGGGAGTCGAGATCCCCTAGGCAGCGTGCGCTTTCCCCGAGGGTTTCAGCTTTGTAGTTAGAGCCTGGCAGATGTGGAAGCTACTCCCCATCCCACCCCTGGTCTTGATGCCCCAACAACACACAGGAGCAGACTCGATTCTTTCGTGTTAGACTCCTGGTTTTATTTCGAGCTTCTCTACTGGGAATTGCTGCCTCCTCCCTAATACAGCTGAGTACCTATACAGTAGGAGTAGGAAAAGGACCAGCAGTAGTGGTAAAACTCATGTGCACACAGCGTTCTTGTTTTTGGAGCAATTTGCCTTCTGTTATCAAAAAGTACTTTCATGAGGAAGAAGCAAGTAACTGTAGTGTTCTGAAACATGCTGGACTGAAAAATGAGGACACACTAATAGAGTGTTGCCCAGTTCTGGCATCCCATCAGGAACAAGCTGTACTGAGCAAAACACTGATGGAAGGCAGCAGTTTGCTCCAACTTGAATGGCAGTTAGGGGAAGCATTTAAAGTTTATCCTTGGGTTGGGGCTGTTTTTGAGCCAGGCTTTAGGTTTTGCTGTAAACCCTTGCAATGACAATGATCTACATGTATTATGCAAAATCTGCATATGGATAAACTTCTGTGGGGAGACTTTCTATAAAGAAATATAAGATGCTATGTTTGCTGTGTACTGTTATTGCACAAGTAGAGTGACACCACTGAGATCTTACTAGGTAGATAACCAAATCTCTTGGTCCTGAGGAGAATTTTGTGTTTTGCTTACATCAGTTCAGTTAGCTATGGATAAGGTGCATCTTGCTTGCGAAGTCATTTTGGCAAAATGCTTGAACATGTTCTATATCAGGAGATAAAATTGGCCTCTGTCACAGCTAGAAATTTATCCAGACGCTTTTTTTTGTTGCTGAACTTGCCTTGAATATACTGGGACTTGCAGCAAGGATTGCTCTAAATAAAAAGAATATTGATCAGATGAAGATCACTTACATATTTAATCATTTAGAAACCTCACCTTGAAGTGGATCTTGACAAACCTAAAGATTGCTCAGTCACATTCTGCAGCTTCCCCTGCACCAGAGCAGGGGGATTGTGAAGACCTTGAAAACTGTGAACTGACCACTTTTATTAATTTCCTTAATTGCTTTTTTCTTACAGCAGGAAAGTTCTCCCTAAGAAGGACTTTTCCTTCATGTGCCAGATGGATCATAGCTTTACGCACAAGAAGCAAGAGCTGTTCTGATCCTTACCTTTTTTCTTGATTCCTCTCTCCCCCCTACAGAAGCAGTGCTTTGGTATCATTTCGCCTCATGAAATTACTGTGCATCTTACTCTGTTTTAGTTTAGAAGTGAAACAAAGACTATCTTTGTAACATGGTGACATTTTTTTAGATTACCATTTTATTTCTAAGGACTCAATTCCTGTTTGTATACCTACAACTGACGTTCTTGGCTTTTGTGCCACAGAGCATCTAGCATGTTTCAGTACTGAGCACTTAACGTTTTCACACCAAAAGCTGTAATGTCAAACTCCTTTTTACTCTTACCTTGTATGCAGCACCCTTCATTTAAAGAGTCACTTTCTAGTATCTCCATCAAATAATATGAACGTTTCCCTCCATGAGCAAAATGCTTAGCAGCAGGATTTGCACCTTGCAGCAAGAGGTTCCCATCTAACTGGAGTATGGTTGTGTAGGAGGCTTAGGTTTTGCTGTTTCAAGACTGAAAGCAGGTGTAACTTTTGTCTTAAGTTCATGAAGACTAATGCTAGAAGCTAGTATCTAGCTTTTAAAAGGGGAGAAAAGAAAAAATGGTAACAATTGTTTGTGGCTAAGAGTCTGTGTAGAAAAGGTAGTGGAAGGGGATATGAAATAGAAGGAAAATGAAATGCTGGACAGGGGGCATTTATTTTTTTACACACTTGGACAGCAGAAAGCTCAGTGAAATTGGAACTTCACAGTAATACCATAGTACTAAGTAAATTCTTCTTGTTTTAAAATGTAATCACACTGGCTTGTGCCTAAACAAGTATTTGGCAGCCCCTGGGATGACTTACCCTTGTTTAAAGCCAAAGAGTGAGAGAGATTTGGTACTGTCTCTTTCTTGGAAGACAGGATGCATAACATGTTGCAGAATGCTGCCCAGATTTGCTTTTCTTGAATTCCCAGACTTAATGGAAGCAAGTGATACTATTCTTTTTGCTGGGAACTTTTGCAGCCCTTTCTTTCTGTGCTCCCATCTTAACCATCCTTTGATGCACAAAGACTCCATATGGTTTGGACAGCCTAGCTTTTAGTGTTAGATCAGCTTAGTCTTTCTCCAGTTGGACTACTGGGGAGATAATGTTGTATTTCCATCTTTCGCTGGAATGACTTGATGGCCATTTATATATCCAGTACGCT
The DNA here is from genome assembly GCA_013398735.1 of Nothocercus julius. NCBI lineage: Eukaryota > Metazoa > Chordata > Aves > Tinamiformes > Tinamidae > Nothocercus > Nothocercus julius. The sequence goes on from VZSV01000115.1 coordinate 2,075,091, forward strand.
TCTGTAGTTACCTTTTATTTTCTGTGTGGGGGGTTTACAAAAAGGAGGGGGTTTTACAAAAAGGATGGTGTTTGCTGATATCAGGTTCCATTTTAGTAGCACGCTTGTTTTTCCAAAGTTTGTCAGGAAGTGTAGCATCTTGGAGCTATGGATTTGTTAAGTGCTAGGCTGTTTCCTCCTGATACCAAGTACCTCCTTCTGAACAGTAAGTTCACAGTGGTTTAATACGTACGTGCTGTGGAGCACTGTTTCAAGGTGAACATCCATCCTTTTCCTGCACTCTTTCCTGCCTGTTTTGGAATACCTTTTGCTAGTTGAGGTTTTTGTCTAGTGAAAAAAATTTGTTTTTCAGGCCTCCAGTCTCCACCTTGAAGCTTTGAACTGTGCTAGATTTCCTGCTGATGTTAATTTAGGGTATTCAACTTCTTGTGGTTATAATTACTCTGAAGTCATGGTGTAGCATTGCTTTGCTTTTTGTGAAGTCCAGTCCGCGACTGGCTTCATTCATCAGGAAGAAAAAAGTTGTGAAAATGACTCCTGAAAGCTTAGAGGACCATTGCAAAGGTATGAAGAAATTTTGCAGTGCAAACACTGAACCCTCATGAAATTTAGCTCTCCCCAAACTTTTGTCTTTTTATTTTTACTGTAGCTAATAAAAAGGAGTTGCTGTTCAGATCTTTTTCTGAGAGTGAGAGACAGAGTCAAGGAGACTCTTGGGCATACATTTGACTAAGAGAATAAGCACTGGAGCTGTGAATTTGTTTAGCTAAAACTGGACTCTAGATCCACATAAGTACAGAGACTCTGCTATTACCGGTGAAGAGAGGGTATCAGACTTCTGTTTTGAAACCAGAATAGATTGTATGCCAGGGCATTCTCTAATGACAGTATTGTCCTATAACTTAAGAACTTTAGTGAAAGTCAGTACTGTCTATGAAATTAGGAGTACAGTGGCATTTTAGGTAGGTAGCAAATAACTCCCCATACTAAAAAATCTGACTATTTTCCATATAAGTAAACCCATTCTCAGGTAAAAGAGTGATATTGGGCCTCTGCTGCAGTTGATTATAATTTTAGGAGGGCAATTTATGCTTTACTGCTGCATCATTTCCAAGAAAAGGTGCAGTATCAAAGTCCAGTACAGTCCAGTACTGGCCCACTGGTAGATTCACATTTTGGGGGAGAAGTGCTATACCTTGAAATAACATGGCTTAAAACTGCTTATTTTATAAATTTGACAAGCTTTTGATAACTTTAAGATCAAATGAACAGCAGTAATTTTTACCTGGACTTCCTGAATTCCTGTTTCTCTTTAGTTTTAAGATTCTTTTAAGTTCTGTTTAAGCCCCTTGTGAAATGGCCTTGTATCGTGTGAGAGTGCTGTGATAATACCCCTAAGTATGTAGTTACAAGAAAAGAGTTGAAAACACTTTCATGCATATTCATTCTATAGTCCTAAGTCAACACAATCTGCACAATTCCTTTTGAAGGCAGATTTATAGAATACTGTGGAGCCTCATATATTGAAAATGGCTCTGCAATATCAGAGATTTGCTGTAGAATGTGGCTAATGAAGGAATGCTCAAATCTGTAGCTGCTTTCTTCCAGTGTAGCCTTCTCACTGATAAGCCCGTATTGACTCAGAGTGACGACACCAGAATGCATCACCCTCCACCTTATTCTTTCATAAATAGGTGGATTTAGCACAGTTTCTGAAATGGCAGAATTCTGCAACTGGCTGAAACAGCATTGCCAAATTCATCCTCTTGTAGATCACTGACCTTATTTTATGCGTGGGCTTGTTCAGGAATGATTTCCTTGGACTCAGCCAGTTTAGCAGACAAGAAAAGAAGTTCTTTAAAATAATAAGCTCTCATCTATACAGTGGTATTGCATATTTGCTGTCATTTTATGGAGGGACTGCATGTTCACTTTGCAGCATGGGAAAAGGAATTGAGCTGTTTTTTCAGAAACAGAGTTCTTCCCGTGTTCTCTGTGGCACTTTTAATCCTAAGGATGGTGTTTCTTTAATGTTTCTTTTTTTTCTTTTTTCTTTTTTTTTTTCTCCGTGATATTTTCTAATCCTATGCTCTCAAAGTAGCTTTTCTAATAGGAGAAAAATGTGTATGCAGTCATGTATACAAGAACTTGCATTAGCTCAGACAGTCTGCAGCCTTGGCTTAAATTCAAAGACGTGCCTTTGTTTAATTTAAAACATGTAAATAGTCTAATCAATTTTAATAGTCTAATTGCATGTTCCAGGAAGTGTATAGGAGAATTGCAACTCTAGGCCTAAATCCTACATAGTGCAAAAGGGGGAAATGTGTTCAGGACCTGGTCCAGAGATAGTAAACTCTTCTGGGCAAAGATATAAAGACTTTTACATACAACACAGTGAATTTTTGTGTGATGTGTTTTATTTTACCTGAAAATAAGCGTCAGGATAAAAACATGAAAATTGTATTTGATTCGAGTTAAACACATTCTAATACGGAAAATGTAACTTAAGATCTTTTCCTTTGCAGAACATGTGTTAGTGTGCCATTGTAGTTTTGAATAAATCTTAAAAGTACTAAAACTATTTTATTTTTCACACCACTTTTAAAGGATTTTTAATTAGAAAAGCACATCATTAGTATAGCATTATTATTTCAAATACAGATTCAGTAAAGGCAAGAATATCTAATCTTTCTCAGCTTTCTACAAGACTAACAAATGCTGCAGAATATAATCCAAGAGTTAAAATTTTATTTATAGTATTACAATTTTTGGTGTAACAGTGCTTCTGTTTCCACACTTACTACAGGTTTGTGTAAATTGTAAGCCTATATTATAGCAGTCTAAAAATAAAATCCTTTCTTTTTGTTTTATGTTCTCAGATATACAGAGACATGTTACACAAAACTATAGGAAGCATCATGGGCTGATACATGTATTTATATATTTAGCTAATTCATCTCCTTTTTTGTTGTGATTGTTCTCGGTGTTTGTCTGCTTACATTTCTTGTCTTGTATGTTCGCTGGCAATGAAACAGTGCCATCTGTGTTTTCACTATTTGGTCGTCATCTGTCATCAGTGTGAAGTTGAATACTGCCTGCCTTCATCTACATAATTTAGCACCCGAACTGGGCTCACAGATATATTTAGCAGTCATTGATGCAGTGCCCTTAGCCAGCTACTCTGCTCAGGAATGTGTTTGACAAGCTCTTCTGTGGTGTTTTTTTTTTTTTTTTTTTTTTTTTCTTTAAATTTAGAAATGTTTCCTACTGTCGCTGGTCTTAGCACTGTATGCTCTATGATTGATGTTCAAAAATGCCATCAAAGTGTAGTGTAGATGTACACAAAAACAATAACAAATAAATTGAGCACAGTTCCAACAATCCCAAGCAGTGCTAGAATAGATTCCTCTTTTTCCTCTTTCTCCTCTTGCCTTTTCACATCTTCCAGTGTTGTGATGGCAGAGGTCCCCATTTTTTCTGCAAATATTTTCACGAGTATTCGGGCAGCTAGCTAGAAGAAAGAGAGCAAATGGTAAATCTGGTCTGACAGGCATGCAGCTTTGCTCCTGTTCAAAAACAATTCTGTATTTTACAAAAGATTTCTTAATGTTGTGCTTACTGAGGGGTGTTCAGCTGGGGGCAGGGGTATCTCTTTTTCTGGTATGAATTAACATATGAATATTTGTGAGGTGATTATTCTGTAGCTACAGCCTTGGTACAAGGAGGGAGAAATGATTCTAGATGGATGCTTCAGGCCAATTAATGCACTTTATTATAAAAGATGTGTAAAGATTGGCATTAATCAGTTGATTTGTTTCCTTATGAAGCACCAAATCAATGACAGCAGGTATCCGGGCATTGTCAAATACTCCAAAATGCCTGGAGAAACTATGTGAATTTTTGGCTGTTAATTATTCAGCCGCAACAGTATACTAAGAGTTAAAAATATTCGTATCTGCTGGTCTTCAGTGTGGAAAATATGCCGCCTTAATGCACTATTACAGTCTTTTTTTTGACCAGGGAGCCATAAGTAGGCAATTGCAGGTGAGATTTCATGCTTTTCCTTGTTTAATAAATCAGCTATTGGGCATCTGTGCAGCAGTAAACATAGAACAGAAAATGTCTGTCTCTCCAAATATAAAGGTTTTCTTATCATTGCAGTATGTCGCATGACAGTAGTGCTTTCATAAATACTACTCTGTGCAATATATGGTCTCGAGATAGATATTTACGAATATGCGTATCACTTATTTCCCCCTTCTGTTGTAGAAGTGATGGTGACAGGTAGTCGCTAGTACTTAGCTGCTCTTGTGCGCTCAGTTTGCTGCCATATACCCTCGAGAAACCCATTCCCTGAAAAATTCTGCTCTTTGCGTTACATGCAGATACTGTGCATAACCTGCTACTTTAGCCTTCTCAAGCAGAAATGTCCAACTTTAAAACAGTTGGACATTTAAAACAGGATTGGCTTTTCTGCTAGTCCAGATAAGCCCAGTTTACTGAGGGTTATTAACATCTTTAACCACTGAAGATAAACACTCTTGTGCTGTGAGGCTCGCTAAAGAAACCAGCTCGCAGCAGGTTTTGCAGAAAGGTTTTAAAACAGAAAGAGAGGGAGAGATGCATCTTACCCTACATTGCATCAGGAGTAAAATGTCATCAGACATGCTTCTCGCTCGTCAGTTGGGTGGCAAAGCGGGCTGGTATCTTCATGAAGGGGCTGCTCTCCTCGTTCAACAGACCAGGCAGGAGCATGAGCAGTTCCTTGAGAGAGAAGTTGAGCGGCGAGGCTGCTAACGCTGCAGGTTCCTCCGAACGACTGGCCTCATCTCTCAGTAATCCACTGGGGTCGAGTGCAGTCAGAAAACGGAAAAACACGTTCCGGTAGTGATCCTCACTGTTGACTAATTCTGATCAAAACTGAGGGGTGTGTGGGGGGGGTTCTTTTTTTGTTGTTGTTGTTTCCCCCCCCCCCCTCAGATGATGTACAGCAACCAAACGCCTGCCTTTAAAAAAGATGCAAGCCCTTCTTGTTTTTATTCAGTTCTGCGTGGCTGTGCATTACGACGGCGTTCGCAGCGCGCGCAGCCTCTGCCCCCGCCGCGGCAGCCGCCCGAGGAGGCTCCCTCACGGCGGCGCGGCGCGCCG
>VZSV01000115.1:2085406-2113000 GCA_013398735.1 Nothocercus julius
TTTTTTTTTTTAATAGAAATAAGAGTTCATTTTAAAAATACTGTACACCTGGCACTTCGAAAATTCAAATACAGAAACTTCCCTTCCTTGTATTTCCTGTCGTGTTATTATTCTCTATAAGAGTACTCGGAGTGTTGAGTACAGAGTCAAAGCAAAAAGATCTCTGTGGCTGAAGAAGTTCATGTAGGAATTAAGTTGCAATAGCTTATTTCAACACAAATGCTCTTGTTTTTTTTAGTAGTCTTCATATCTTCTTGTCATCTCTAGAGGCCAAGTTCAGGACAACTAAATATTCCTGTGTCAATAAGAGATGTTATCTTCTGAGTTGGTGTCCTTTGCCATGTTCTAAACCCAGGTTAGAGCGTAACCTGTGACAAGAAGTGATGCGACAACCAGCGTGAATTTTACATGGAAGGTGCAAGTTCTTTTATTCTACAGATCTGCGGTGAAGAGATGATTCTCCTCGTCAGCGCAACGCTCAGTTAAACTGATAGGCGAATTTACAACATGGACCCTATTTAACACAAATGCAGGTCTGATATGCAGTGAGTACAGGTAGTTACTTTCCCATTAGGCTTCAGATTTCTCTCTAGGTATCTGCGCTGAGGCTCTCACGGTGCTTGAATGACCAGGTATTCCTTAGAAAATCTGCTAAAGTGGTAAAGGTTCTGTCACATGTAGGCACAGAGACTCTGCCATCTTGGCCAAGCCCAATAATCAGATGTTCAAGGAAGGATGAGAGTTGCACAGTAGCTGCCTTTCTGTCATTTGAGGACATTACCTTGCAGGGCTGCTCACACGTGTGGTCAGGAACCGCGTGTGCTCCTGCCCGACAGCAATTGCGGAGCTGATGGTCTGCACAGAATGGGAGCCCTGAGCTGTGGGCTTTTCCCACCTGCTGAAATCAGGGTTTAAACAAATGTAATTCTTTATCATTTAATTTTGAGTTACCCTGTCTGTTTCTGCAGCATGTGCTATAAAATGGCAGATTTCTGTCTTATTTTCAATTCCCATTTTATTCTAAAAAAAAAAAAAAAGTGACTGTTTTATGGGCTGCAAGGGAGAAAGTGCAGACTGAAAAAAAGCTGTGAAATCCAATTTCCAAAGCTGTGAAATCTCTTCCAGTGCTGAGATGATGAAAATAAGATTAACTTCCTTGAAAATCCCCATAATAGTTCTTGGAGCAATGATATCTTTCTTTATTGTCATTTGTGGGGTGCTGGCTCTTGAGAACACTTCATCTACTGAAAATATTTATTTTCTTGGTTATTTGGAAGCTTAATTTGACACTTTTCGCTTCATTTAAATTTATTTCATTATATTTACTTAAAGTAGAAGTATTTTCTAGGTCATTTTTATTATTTTACTAAATCCCGTAGCAAGGAGATGTTCTAAATACATTTTTTTTCTCCTCCAAGTATCCTTACTTATTTATGAGATAATATAAGACTATTCTATAGCTTGATATTGACAGTTAATACATGTTTGCTTACTCTTGTTTTCTGGATCTGGATACCAGCATCTTCTGAGTAGGTTTTGGCTCTAATTGCTTCAGTTTAAAAGAGCTGACACAGGAGAAGAGCAGCAACCCCTGGGAGGAGGGATCTCAGAGGGTGCAACAGGGTCGGATTCTGTCGCAGTACGAACTTGCTCTGCACTCTCTGCTGCTCACAGCCCTTCTGTGCTGCTGCCTGCAGCAACATCTCAGGAAACAAGCCTTGCTTGGAGAATGTGCCTTTTTTAATTTATTTTTTTTCCCAATGTTGCTTTTTCATTTTCCCCCTATGTTAGGTGGCTCTGCAGACCCCAAGAAGCATTCCTTAATTCCCTGATGGCATTCTCGAGTGTATTTGGAGCATTATTAAATAGCAGGGAATGATCTCTGTATAGGATTCTATTATCTGGAAATACAGTGTACCGTGGGAACAGTGTTGTCCATGTTTCCTGCATGTATTTAGTCCCATATGCTTCAGAAGGCCAGTTTTTGTCTTTATCTCTTGTATGTGTTAATGCTTTTTACTTTCTCTTCAAACATATGGAATTGTGTCTGTTTTCTCAGCTGTACCAAGCCGCCTTAATAAAATATTTTTAATAATAATAATCATTATATTTAATAATAAAATAATTATTTTATTAAGGCTTTTTTTTTTCTCAATAAAGGTTTTTCTGGGTTCACTGAGGTATTTGTGACAGGTTTTTAATTAAGTGGTGGTGTTCAGCTTTACTCATAAACAAACCTTTCCTAAAAATACTGGCCTCACCAAGATCAAATATTCTTTAAAAATAGATGAGCCACTGCTAGTTAAGAGCAACAAGATTCCTCCCTTGTACCATGTCATTTCTGCAAGTCAGTCACTTGAGTGGTGCATTTTGGCTTCTATAATTGAAGTACATGATTTTCCTTTTATATTACAATTAATATCTTTTTTTTTTCCTGTAGTTTCCTAGAAGAAGCTTATAAGAATAGCTGTGTTAAGACAGGCCAGTGTTTCTATGGCCAATAGCAAGAACACTCTTTTGTGACTAACGTCAACGGGAGGGGAAGCCGACAGACGCCTGGGGAATGGGGCAGAATGCCTGGCACTACGGCGCAGGAGGTGACGTCTGCTCATTTTTTAGCCCTTGCTTGGCTCCTCCTTGCCTGAATTCCTCTCCTGGCTTAGGATCCCGCCGCGTTTTTTGCCACTGCGGCGCTGGGTGCAGCAGGGACATGTCTGCCCGGCCCCAGGAGCACGAGTCTCCTGCGAGCGACCTGGTGCTTGTCGTGGCAGGCAGAAGCTGTAGTCAGCTTCTCTTCGCTTTCTCTTCACCGCTCATAACTTCCAGCTTTACCACGCTCGCCGTTAGTCTCCTAGGCTGCAGAGAGTTCAGTTACTTCATTTTAGGTAGCGCTGCAGCCACTCCATACGTTCTGGTTGTCCTCGTCCCCTTTTGTGCTTGTACCTTTTCCAGTTCTGCCCTGTCTTCCTTAGGCGGGGAAAATGCACATGGTGTTCAAGCTGAAGCTGTGCTAACGTTCTTAGTGTCACTAAGTATTTTCTGCTTCTTTCCCGTTCACTTTCTGCCACTTGAACTGATCTTTTCTGACTGCTAATGAGCCCAGTGCGGATGTCACAGGAGCGAGGTTTTGAGGCTGTAAGTTTAAATACTAATAATCATCTTAAAGCCTGATGTTGTACATATTCACTCCAGATCCCCACCTTGCATTATTTTTCTCTGCTCTTACCCAGAATTTGAACTCCTGGAGCTATAGGAAGATGTCCGAAATGAGACTTAACCCCTCCTTATCCCACAGACAACAACCTCTTATGTATTAAGCTTCAGAGAGAGTAGCTCTTCCCCTTCTTATCTTACTCAGCTCTTCCACATGGAGCTCTTTCTTTCCCTCCAGCTGACTAGATAAGAGACATTTGTGTCTTCTTTTTCATTTTTCTTCATTATGCAAGGGGTCGAGTGTTTTTTGATGCCCTTTTATTTTGATATTCAAAACTGTACTTTGAAAATGCTCCTGTCATTCCTTTAAAGAAAAGTAAAGAAAAAGTTGAGCTAATTATAAAGATTATAAGATGACAATATGTAGAAAGATTTTATTTTATTTTTGTCCCGAGGCTAATGTTTTCTTAAAGATATCTGATTTGGAAATATTCTGTGTTTTTTTTTCTGTCATCAAAACGTAGCAGAACGTCGGGTGTTAATTAGGCCTATTATAAAAGAGGCTTGCCCTGGGTTGATTCTGCAACAGAAAATCAAGAGGCAATAGAGCATGGCGTATTTGGAACTGACACTATAGCCTGCAGCGTGGACTGCATTCATAGATCATATGTTTGGAAAGATGCAGTAAGGACGAGGAGGCTGAAGAATGCCGAGGAGGCTTCGAAATATTTAGAATAAGTAGGGAAAAAAGTATGGCCTTTTGGGAAACACCCTGTCTAATCCTAATGCTTAGTGCTCTCTGTGGCAGGAAGACTGTGTGTAAAGGTTCTATTTAGCAATATAGAATCAGTGCATCCTTTGTGTGGCTTTTGGAATAGTGCCGGTTTTAGCTATTTAAGTCTTTATTATCATAACAAGATCCTGAAATATTGGTTAATTTAATCATGCTTGTAGTTTTAGCCTGATGAGAAGCATACCATGGCATCAGAAATTTAAGTCCTCAGTAACTACTAACCATGTCCTAGAAATGGAGACAGAGCGTAAAGATCTATTTTTAGATGATCTGGAAGTAAAATCAACTACATGGAGGTATTGTACTGCAGAAATGACATAAACATCAGGCTTTTAGTAAGTGGAAGGGATGTAGAAACATTGAATATTTTTTCCTTTGGCATCCTAAATTGAGACCAGTGCTCCCTTATGATTACTATATCACTTAAATTTTGATTTTTTTTTTTTTTAACTTCATTTTTGGTTATAGAAGTCAATGTATTCATTCCAAGTGTTAGCCCATTTTCCCCCTCTATTTAGCTATTGAGCGTAAGCCATGCTCATTGCTATTTACAGGATTTTAAAAGTGTAATTTTACGTTTCCTGGTTTTAGGTTATGTGTTCTTTACAGAATGCTTTTTCCTTTACGGTTATTTCCTTTTGTTTGTCCCTTCACAGCCATCCCCCTCATCCTTGGCAGCTCTTTTGGGGATAACAGAGAAAATACCGATAGTTTAACAAAGGTTTCCAGTGATGCCCTCTAGTGCTGCTGCCCTTGCACCATTTTTACCTCCAACAAAGGCAGGGGCTCATGAATATTGTGTGGAAGTACAAAGGAATTGCACATAGGAAAACTAGATTGAATAAGCCATGCTTTTATGGGACTCCAAAGTAACTGCAATTCAAGGAAATGAAAAAGGCCTGAAATGATGCAAGTCAAGCACATGAGAAACTGTGTGCAGGAGACAGATTGAGAGCAGCTAATACAGGTTTTCTCATAGTACAAAAGCTAGGACACTATGCAGCTGGCACTATAATTTACTTAAAATTGAAATATCTTTTTAGGCGTCTGTTTTATCCCATTTTGCATGCAGATTGTAAGCTGTTTGGGTAGGAATTCCTACGTCGATGACAGCGTGAATCACTGAGAATGCCTTTGCTTTAGATGTAGGGAAAGCGGGATGGAGCTTGTCATTGTTTCCTTAAAAAACATTTTTCTCCATTTGTCTCTTAATTTTGTGCAAAGTGTGAAGATTTGAGGAAATAACAGTTATGCTAAGTTAATATTTTCCTTTATTTCTAAATAAATGTTCATATTCTTTGTAATATGTTTTAAATATATATACTTTGCAATAGCAATAAGTTTTTTATTCTTATTCATACTCAGTTAATTTGTCTTGAAGACATTAAATGAACTGCAAAAAAATGTTACTGCTGTTCAATATTATCTATTTAATGGGCCATTAAGACTTGCTATTCTTCATTTGAGTGTTGTAGAATATTAAAAGAAAGCAAAAGAATATTAGACCAAGTTGGGACATTACCTTGTTATATGTGCAGTCTGAGGTGATATCTTGATTCTATTAAACTGCTTGCCCTCATATGCTTTCCCATTATATTAAGGTTATAATTGCATGTGAATAATCTTGGGTGTTTTTCCGAAATGGATGTATGTTGGTGATGAATAAACACCTAAGCTAATCGGTTGCTCTCCAGGAACAACCTGAGCGTGGCTATATGTTTTCCAGAGTGTGACTTGATGCCGGGACATCTCACGACCGGCGTGAGGGCATCTGTAGAAGACGGCAGTTTTCAAAGGCTCCGCAGTTCCTGAAAGTCAAGACTTCTGAAAATCATGTCGGCAGTCAGGCCCCTCTTCCCAACACCCTCCCTGATCTGAGCTGCTCACTATTGCTAGGGGATCTGGTTTTGTAAAATGCCTTTTTTTTATTTCTTCTTTGTTTCTTGTTTTCTTTTCCCCCAGGGTGTTTTTAGGCTCGTGCGTGCAGAGCTCGCCAGCAGCAGTACGGATTCCAATGGAACTCGGTCTGCGCTGGAAGCTGGAGGGAGGGACAGAGCCGTCCCGCTGCCGCCTCAGCCGGCCCTGGAGGCTGCCAAGGCGGGAGACGGGAGGCAGGGCCCTCCTGCCCTGCTCCGCGGGCGAGTGGGAGACCAGCCGGAGGCAGCTGGACGGAAGAGGTGTTGATTAGTTACTTAGGAATGTGTTCTGACTCGGGATAACGGAGCCTCCCGGATAACGGGTCTGTCTGTCACTTAGGGCAAAGCCAAGAATTTTCATCTCCCTTTGCGTTTTCTTAGGAATGCTGCGCGTTTGGAGTTGGGCGTGCTCATGTGTATGCCCACATAAATCAAATGTTCATAGTACGAGCTCATAAAACCAAAGTATCTGTATAAAAATAATACTTTGATGCTCTTAGGATGTGCTAATACTATCCAAATTACAGGTCTTCTGTAGCAAAATTGTCTCTTTCTGTTTAGTTTTTGTATTGCTTACAATTAGTTGTATCTCAGCTCATCTAAGATACGTCTAAGGATGAGCTAAGCTATTTGATGGAAATAGCTTGGAGAGTAGATTCTTTAATTCATTAATTTACAGGTCTCTATTTTGGTCCTGCATGTTTCTAGTATTTTTTTTATATTCTTTCAAAGGACTTCGTTACAAAAATCTAAGCAACTCCTTTCACAAATCTGTGTCGTTTACAATACTGCTGTGCCTCCCCAAGTAGGTGCATGGTGGTTCATCATGGTAACGTTCTCTTTATATTAAAATTGAAGGAATTCACAAGGAATAGATGAACTTGGTAAAGCAGAGGTCTTAAAGAATAGTTTGCTAATTTAGAGTTCTCTACAGCAAGTTTTCTGATTCTTATACTTATTCAGTCATGTGAAATAAGATACAAGTTTCTTCTTCTCTCTTTGTTTGCTTTAGAGCAGATTGCATGGATCATAATACTTAATAACTATAGTAAAAGCCTTGGAGCAAAGTAATAGAAGCTGCGTAACCGTATCAAGGAAGTGAATCTGAATGTAGAATGCTGTATTTTAAAAACAATGACAAAGCATTAAAGAAATAAGTATTTGTTCCCTAAAAGTAGGTTGTTTAAATTAAAACAATGAGCAATTGCAGTTGTTCCTGTATGAAATAAATGAAAACTAACCTAAGTTGGTTAATGCTGCTAAAAAAATGGGAATTCTTTTATTGATTAAAAAAAAAAAAAAAATCCATTTTAAAGTTGTCAGTTCCGCCTCCCTCAAAACAATTAATTTGAAATTTAACTGTCTGTTGAGCAAAGGAGAAAACCAGCGAGTTTTGTAAGAACTGGAATGACCTCTTCTGGCCTCGTGAAAATGTTATCACCGTATTTAAGAAAGCCAAAGCGAAACGAGAAGAGCTTTCCAGGTGCAAACTGGCTGTAGTTCTGCAGGAGGTTGTCCCTGTCCTGCCCGTGCTGCCGTGTGGCAGAGCCATGTCCCCCTTTCCCTCCCTCCCGCCTTGTTGTCCTCATTGTTCGGAGCTCACAGGAGTCCGGCTACACCAGCCCTCGATGCGTTATCAGACCTGCTCCTGTTCCTTTCCAGGCCATTTTACACAGCGTGGGAATTTTTCCCTGGGCAATCCTTGTTCACTGGGAAATAGATGTTGAGCATATGGAAGGAGTACAAAAATATGCTTGAAAACTGGCAAATAAAATGAAATGAACAGAATGACAGATAATGTGAGGAGAGGCCGCAGGGGAGTCTCACCAATGTGCTTGAGTGTCTCGAGGGAGGGGGTAGAGAGGATGGGACCAGACTCTTCCTGGTGTTTCCCAGCGATAGGAGAGAGGCAATGGGCACAAACTGAAGCACAGGCAGGTCCATCTGAACAGAAGGAGAAACGTCTTGACTGTAAGGGCAGCAGGGCCTGGGAACACGTTGTCCGCAGAGGCTGTGCAGTGTCCTCCTCTGGTCATCCCCCAAAGCCGCCTGTGCCCCGTGGTCTGGATGACCCGTCTGGGCAGGGGGGTTGGGCTAGGTGGTCTCGAGCTCCTTCCCAACCCTTCTGTGATTCTTAGGTACCTGTGTTTCGATTCAAAACGGGGGTTGCTGTAAATACATAGAATAATTTGACACAGGTATTTTTTGAACTGTGATGCCAGATGTCACGGGCCCGTGCTGGGATTCAGTAAGACTGACTCCATGGTCAGCACAGCAAAACTCTTCCCAGGTCTGAGCTCGTGCTGTCGTAAGAGTTTCAAAATATGAATGGGAAGCTGTTGAATCAAGAGCTCCTTATAGAGGAAAATCCAGCTTTAAGCACAGATAATTTTGCTTGTTCACTTTTGGTTGGGTGCTTGCACCATCCCATCCTGCTGTGTTTAGAGCCAAGGGATTGGTAATGGGAGATGAAAGTTTGTAATGTGCTTTAGCTTGGAGGGTCAGATGTGCTAAATGAAACATTAAAGTGTTCTTCCATGCTTCATTCTGGCCTAATGTGAGCTGTCAGTTAATTTTTTGCTGGAAAAAGCAGAAACGTATTTATCATAAACTCAGTCATTTGTAAATACTTTAGAGTGATTTTTTTTTTTTTTTTTTTTTTTTTTCCTGCAGTGAGGTTAAAAATAGTATGTCCCAGGGACAGGGGAAACAGCTGTGTGAAAGTGTCTATGTACTGCTGCATTTTCAGGATTTCTGTAATGGCATAAAGTCAGTTGAAAATGACATCCGTTACATACTAGACCCAAACAAGTGGAAGAGGAAAATAAGCAGTGCAGTGACAGCGAATACATTAGGATTGTGTGGGAATTCTTCCGCCTTGTTTCCCAGCTGGAGGAGCTGGTATCCGTGTTTTACCCACAGTCGCTTCTCCAGTGCGTGCGCGCCGGGTGACACTAAGTGTGAGTCCTGGCCACTGAGTTCTTGTTCACTGTTTCCTGGGCTGGGCACAGGCAGGTAAAGCAGGTATATTCCCAGCCTTTGCCTGCAGTCTCTCAGGGTGATTTAAAATGTTACTAACCTTGCCCAAGAAAAGGGAGAAAGCTAAACTACTTAGTAGATAACGACATTTATTTCATGACCACAAATATTCCTGCAATAATGTAGACCGTCTTTTCCAAAGGAGAGGACAACTATATATAAAGTAGGTGGTTTTACTTAAGTCTTTGCTTATTAATGTTTCTGCCATTAGAACTGGCAAATGCAACCCTGCCGCGCCGAATGGTTGACCTTTCTGTCTGTCTTGTAAAAGTTAGCATTTTTCCCATAAATGCTTGTTTGCAATTTCTGCCAACATTCAGCTTGAGCCAGGGTTGTGAACAAATATGTACTGTGGTAATGCCAAATCTACTTGCTAGCACTTGCTAGCACTTTGGCTTTAATTCTTTTGTGGTGTTTTTTGGTTGCTTGTTTGTTTTTATAGCTTTTGTTTTTCAGGAATCTCATGCAGTTTATTCTGGACAAAGAACTCTCATTGCAGTGAATTAATTCATTCATTAACTCTCAGGGAATTAAAGCATAAATTATAAATTGTTAATATAAAATACAGTGTTTTATTATCAAATATATTTTTGATTTTATTAATTATAGAAATCTCCGTTTTTATTGGAAGTGCCTGGAATAAGACTGGAAGCCTTTTTTGGTTTGGCTAATTTATATAAACTATTCTTCTCTCTCAGTTCTGGATATGGCCCGACACGTTCCCCTCTATCGAGCCCTGCTAGAGCTGCTCCGTGCTATTGCATCTTGCACGTCTATGGTACCACTGCTGCTTCCTCTGTCCGGAGAAAATTGTGACGAGGATGAAGAGCACTTGGAATCACAAGCTTCCGTAGGGACTTTGCTGGCTAAAATGAAGACCTGTGTAGATACCTACACCAACCGACTGAGGTAAGGAATTTGATCATCCCTTAACACTTCTTTAAAATGTATTTTGTGTATGCGTATTGTGAATGTAGAGGTGAAAGAAGATGCAGACATGTATCTCTCTCTGGACTGGTGCTGCGTTATAGAGTGAGTGTAGCTTATGTTTAGTATGCATATATTCTGTTGTATTATACCATACTTTTAGGATTTATTTTTATATCACAGGCTGCTGGGTATGGATACTCTGTCGCTTCATCCGTACCTGCTCGGCAGAGGAGTGCTGCTCAAAAATCTGTCACTTTAAATCCTTTTCTTAAATTTCTTCCCCCCTGCAATGAGGCGTTTCTCTTGTTTGCAGGACTGTGCGTTTCCTGCCGTCGGAAGGACTGTTCTTCTGAAGCTCTTAATGTGGGCCTGCAAGGAATGGGATTGGAGAGAGTCAGGGCAAATAGTTGTCAGTTTTTACCAGAAATGTTCCCAAACTGTCTGATATATGCTTCTGTGCTATTCTTTAGGTACAAGCAGTATTAAGCGATGATTTTAATAAATGCTTCATGGTTGATTTAGCTAGATTCTCAGTACAGCTTTCTTGTTTTGTTATGACAGCACAAAAACCCTGTTCCCTGTTTTTATATGCATAGTTTAAGCATAATGCAGTTTGCCTTTAAAGCCCGCGTATAGACACAATGTATAGACAGCCTGGAATCATTAAGTTATGAAGGTTAGTCATTGATATAAGCAGGAGTTGGCATGAATTGCTTAAATGGGACAATCTGCTGTCCTTTTTAGGTTTTATGCCAGGAGAGCAACCTAGGCATGGGATCTGCTTTCAAAGGCACTTTATTTGAACAGTTCTGCTCGCGTGTCTAGTGATTGCCATCACTGTGGTGGAGCAAGGCAGCAAGGCTGCCCACTTGGATGCAGAATTTAAGGGGGGACCATTTGGTTTCAGGTTCCGGCAAGCATTTGATTTCATTTACTTTCAAATCATGTAATATT
This sequence comes from Nothocercus julius, assembly GCA_013398735.1. NCBI lineage: Eukaryota > Metazoa > Chordata > Aves > Tinamiformes > Tinamidae > Nothocercus > Nothocercus julius. Next base: position 2,096,192 of record VZSV01000115.1, read on the forward strand.
TTATTGGAAAATCAAGAAACTTCTAGATAATGAAGAAGACATTTAGGTATGCAATAAGCTTTCCTGTTTTGTTTTGTTTTTGGTAGATTCAGAATCTATCACTAATTTTAGTGGTCAAGCCTGTAGAAAGGGCTGGGTTTTAAGACGTTTGGTTGTCGCGACTGCTGTACCCTTTGCTCTAGAGATCTGACTTTGCCCTGTGCTGTGCAGCAACACAGGCTCATCCGAACTGGCGTCTACGACGTGAACTTCATGTGAAATTGTTAAATTTGACAATCGAGTAAAAGTCTTTTCTGCACAGTTGCAAAGTCAGTTTCTTTTCAAAGATAATAAAAATATATATTCTGAGATAGTCTTAAAACCCCCAGCTAGATTTCCTTATGGCACAGATAATATCTGCTTCAGCGAGATCCGAATGCTTCACGCTTGTGGTGCTCGTCATACTACTCCTGAGGGTTAACCCAGCACAGTTCCAAGGTTGCGTGACTGTTTCAGGCTCTGTGTACAACACTTGTTGTTGCCAGGATGCTTCTCTGGATGCTTTTCTGTTGTGCAGGGATATCAGAATACATTTAAGCACACCGGAGGCGTTTTTCCTGTTAAGCTTGTTTTATTGTCATTAATGTTATTTTGAGAACTACTAAGTGAAACAGTGCAGTCTGCAAACAAAAATTGTCTTTGTAATTGGGTTCCAAAACTCTAAAACAAAATAAAGCAAAGGTCTGTTAATGCACTCCCAGGTTGGTGTTCAGAGCTGACGCCCGGCTGCAGAAGCCGTCCCACGGGCTTCGTGGGGCTGGAGAGCTCCAGTTTAGCTGCTTGCAAATGTCTTCTCAGAGCAGCAGGGAGGAGTTTATGGAGGTCACTTGCTTTCAGCACTGTTTTTTCTTTTTTTCTTTTTCTTTTTCTTTTCTAAAAAAGGCATGTTCCTGTACGCATTTCCCCTGCTTTTCAAGAGGGTTGTTCAGTAGCCTGTGATTTGCTGAAGGGGAACATGCTTCTGTTCCTTACTTGTGGAAACACATACAAAGTGGGAGGCTGTTGGGGTTGAACTGTGCCAAGGCTGTGGAGCTGTGGCGTCTTATCCCAACAAACTGATCATTGGTGTAGAACTGGGGGCAATTCCTTTACAAAGTAGCATGTTTGGAGGACGGAAGGGCTGAATGGCTCATTGGCTTTATTTTGTGAATGCTTTGATAGATGTGTCTTCCATATCATCAAATTTACCTCTGAAGTACCAGGCATGGGTGAGTAAGTATCAGTATTGGCTTTAAAAATTAAAGTTGCCTTAGGAGAATATCATTCATTATTCATTTAGCACAGTGTGAAAGGAACGCTGTCATCCTCCAGCACAAGCTAAATTAACAGTTTAAATTATTAGCATGTACTTTGCTGTTTCTTCTAGCAAATATATTAGTGACTGTCATTCCTTTAAATATGAGCTGGCATGAGTTTGCCTGCTTCTCTTTCTCCAACAGTTGCAGAACTGCAAGTGGAAGTTTCTGAATCTAAATTAAATATTTGGCTCCTTCTCCATTAAAAAAAAATATAAGGCCTAGGTAAATGACCAGGTTTGTCCTCTACATAATAACTGGCTGTCTCCCTTCACACACAGAATCTGGGAGGAAAGACCTGTGCAGACGTGTACATGTTTTCTTAAAATAGGGAAAATGTACTGGAAAATATTCTTATGGATTATAGATTCTACCTCTACCTCTTAAAATATATCTTCTGGCCTTGATACTTGCCCCCTAAATTAGAAGACTTGAAAGCTTGAGCATTGCTCAGTCAACAGTGGGCACATACCCTTTTGGACCAAATCTGGAACAGGGAAAATATACCATGCTCCAGGAATGAATTTTGTTATTCATGTGCTCTAGGATAATTTTCATTTGATTGGGTACAATATCAAGACTTTCCGTCTCACCATAATCACCTGTGTTGAATACTTTAGGGGATTGTTGTTTATGCATGGCTTCCGTCTAGTTTAAAATAAGGATGTAGTGTTTGGTAGCTGCTAAAACATAGATATTTGGAACACCAAGGCATTAAATTGCTAATTTCTTCTTGCAAAAATGGCTTTTTCCCTTGCTTGGGTAAGTGGCAGAGGGAAAGAGAAAAACTAGTGCTTCTTGGCGATTTATCATGTTTGGATCTTAAAACAAAAATCTTGAAGAAATTTCACTGAAATTATTTTTGGACTGTTAGCTTTAAAATCTCTAAATTTTGCTGGATAACAATACAAACCTATCATAGCCCCTTAAGCAAGACTAAGTTTTGCCGGTATGGGTATTTATGGTTTGCTATTATCAAATACCATATTTTCATTGAATATATATGCTGATAAAGACTGGGATGCTATAATCAAAATATTTACCTGTCTTAACTCACTAGGCAACTAGCTTACATAGAACAGCACTATTGTTATATGCTGTATTTTAAAACAATTACATTATGAAATTTTGAGATATTTATATTGATGTTTTAATTTGCAACAGACTGATTATAAACATAGAATATATTATAGAAGGCTTTTTATTTGGTTTTTGGAGAGTGAAGTGCACATTCATGACTTGTTATACTGATTTTTGTAACTTTTCTCCAATTGTTTTTTACGATGTGTGGAAAAACAAAGCATGTGACATAATAGTAATCAACATACTAAATGGCAGGAAATCAGTATATTAATTTTAGTAGTTGTATTCATATTATTTCTCTTCATATCTTCTCTTGGTCAAATCAAGACTATACGCTGAATATTGCCACAGTATTTTTTTTTTCTTTTTTCTTTTATCAAGTAATTAACCTGGAGACAGTTAGAGACCTTATATTTCAGAAGATTTGTTTTAATCTTGATCTTTAATCTTGGATATTTTCCCTTGCTGACTTGCTGAGTACCATCTGGTCTGTTGCACAATAATCCCCTCATGCAAGATTCTATTTCTTTTCCCCCTTCAAAAAACAGGTCTAAAAAAGACAAAGCAAAAGCAGGAGCCAAACCAGACACTTCTGATCAAGAACCAGAGGGACTGACACTTTTGGTACCAGACATCCAGAAGACTGCTGAGATAGTTTATGCTGCTACCACCAGTTTGCGCCAAGCAAACCAAGGTGAAGTAGATACACTTTTGTAAACACTATGTAATGGTTATTTGTAACATGTTCATTAACAAAATCTTCAAAAACTGGCTTAAAGGCAAGAAAAAAAACCTTCTACCCCAACTACTGATTACAAGTAGATTCAAAGGCATGTGGAACCTCATGTTACTCTTCCTAAAATCTAGATCAGGATAAAAATAAGTTAGTAGTTAGTAAGTCAGGGTAGTAAGTTAAAGTACATCCTGCATCTTCATCACAATTTTGTCTTTTGTATTTTGTCTTTTGCTAGCAAAAAAAAAATGGGATATGTGATCTTCAGTAGTAAGGCTTTGCTGTTAAAATTACAACTGGCAACCAGGATTAACTTTTAACCAAACGCAGACCAAAAATATAAATCATGGAGTGAACCTACAGCCCTTAGAATGATTATCTGGTTGTCTAGTAGAGAAAGCTAGGGATTAAACAGCTGAATCAGTGAAGTGGGTTTTATGAAGGAGTGTATAATAAGCTACTGATTTTAGAGAGTGCGTCAGGAAAGCTTATGGGAATATTGACCCACACAGAAAGCATATGTCAGATTTAAAAAAGAAAAAAAAAGGAAAAAAAAGCATTAGAAGAAACAGTCATTGAGCATTCATTGCAGCAGCAGTCATGACTGATTTGTGAGCCAGCTATATATATGTACTTTGAGCTGTTCAGATAGTGAAATATATAATAGTAAGAACAATGTCAAGATAATAAAATACATAGTAGTGAGAAAAACTCTATTGTGTGTTATGAATGAACCCAGTTTTCTGAGTTCTCTGCAAACAATACAAATGTAAAACATCATTTCAAGTTAAATAATCACCAGGTGTTTGGCGTACTTGTGTAAAAATTAATTACAGTACGATTATGAATAATTATCACATTTTTTTTTTTAATAGAAAAGAAGGTGGCTGAATACTCCAAAAAGGCTGCTGTGAAGCCCAAGCCTTTGTCCGTTTTACGGTCTCTTGAAGAAAAGTATGTGGCTGTCATGAAAAAACTCCAGTTTGGTAGGTTGAGAACTATGAATATTTGTAATTTAGAAAGCAGATACCAAAGAAATAGAAAATCAGTCAGAATGAACCCCAGATTATTTTAAAAAGTCATTAACTTTTATATGTATATGACTACTGATTTTTTTTTTTTTTTGGTTACCTGTAAAATTACCAAGTCTGTCTTTTTTCCGTCTGTCACCAACTAATTTGTGGTCATTGACTAATATGAAAGGTATTAAGTGTGCACTAGATCTATTGAAGGGACCAGTTAGGTAATTCAGTGGTAATGTTCATGTTTTCATTCCAGTAAGGATTTGTGAGATTTTTGGTCTTCAAATTATATTACTAATGTTAGTAGATTTTCTTTTAGAAAGCTTATATGCAAAATTGCATAGATGTTTGTTAAAAACATAACTTTTTTTTTTTTTTTTAATAGAATGGAATTCAGATGAAAATGCATTTTTTAAGTAAAATGAAGCTGTTGTAAAGTTCATTCTGCCCTCTCCGGGAATGCAATATGTTGCATTTGTAAAATGCAGTGGGAATGAGTACTTGTTTTGTCAATAAAGCAATGTTCAAAACTTAGAAAGAGCAAATAATATATTATCCAAATAGAGACATAAAAATACTACAAAAACGTATTTCATGAATATTTTTGCCCTGTATTGTTAGCATTTGCAATCACATTTATTTGTTATTGTAAACATTTGAAAAAGATTTTATACACAAACATGGAAGGAAAGGAAGAGCTGACAGGAAATTTGTAGTGGTAACTTTTCACCCTGGCAGCCAAGCTGCAGATTTTGTTTAACAATTAAAAAAAATTAGCCTCTGCAATCTTTTATGTTCCTTTAATAACATTGCAACCACCACACAATTAAAGACTCTTGGCTTCACACTGATTCCATTCCATTATGTTTTCATAGGCATCATTATATTCCTGGTCTGGAGTAGCCAGCAGCTTTACAAATCAGTAGTATGTTGGACACTGCATATGAACGCTTCTAAATTTGCTGCAGGAATTCATTTCACTCAGGGCAATTAATACTTTGTTTTCTGTGTTTACTGTTAACTCACAAATATATACTTTTTTTTTTAATGATGCAAAATAAACATTCCTGATTTAAGTACTCAAAAATTTTTATCCAAAACTAATCCATTAATAACTTCACTTTCTTTTCCTGATGCAATGGAATTTCCTTCTGTTCTAGATACGTTTGAAATGGTTTCTGAAGACGATGACGGCAAATTGGTTTTTAAAGTAAATTACCACTACATGTCTCAGGTGAAAAATGCAAGTGATGCCAACAGTGCTGCCCGAGCTCGACGTCTTGCTCAGGAAGCTGTGACTCTTTCAACATCGCTGCCTCTCTCCTCTTCATCCAGCGTCTTCGTACGCTGTGATGAGGAGCGGCTTGACATTATGAAGGTAAAGAGCAAAATTATTTTTGATTTTCTCTCTTTGAGCTTGGCATATAAATGCTTAAGGAAGTGCTTTGAGTTGTAAGAAAAATCAAAAGTATTTCATTTATACTTCAATTGCTGTTATAAAATATGTAGTTTCTAAGAGTTCTGGTTTGAAGTGAACAAGAGGCTTAGGATGATCATGCCTAATGGTGTTTTGTGATAATCAGCCTGCAAAAAATGAAGTGTAACATGAAAAATATCAAAATTTTTTTGATAATTTTTTTTTCTGAACATACTTTTTTTTTTTTTATTTTACAATGCTAGGTTCTAATTACTGGTCCAGCAGACACCCCTTATGCAAATGGTTGCTTTGAATTTGATGTATATTTTCCACAAGACTATCCTAATTCCCCTCCACTTGTGAATCTGGAAACAACTGGAGGACACAGCGTCAGATTTAATCCAAACCTCTACAATGATGGCAAGGTATGTGGACTTTATTCTTGCATATAGATATAAATTTTAAATAGAGTTTTGGATTTTTTTTTTCTGTTACCCTGTTGTTTGTTTTATGGTAAGAAAATGAAATTGATAGACCTTGTCTTCACCTGTAGGTACACCTGAAATTCTCTATAGGGCTCTAGAGGTGGCTGTGTATGTCTGCTCTGAAGCCTAGATCCAAAAACTGAATTTCACAACCCTCTCTTAGATAAGAATATCATACAAGCATTCCTTTTTTTTTAGCATAAAAATGTAATTCTTTGGCTGACACGCTCACTGTTTTCAGAAGCTCTGGTGCTGCCTTTCAGTATTAGGCCTGGGATTTTCCTTTAACAATGGACCCAGAATGCAACCGAGACTGAAGACTCTCTCCCCTTTCTTCCATGCCTAGCGTTAAATCTCAGTGAATACTCTCCCCTCCACTTCTTTTCTGTTAATTGTGCCTCGTTATACTCCATTTTGTGATAAAGTTCAGGAACTCCACTGACTTTACCACAGAAGTCCAGATCAGCCATAAGAGTTCAGGATGCTTATAATTCCTTGATAGGCTGTGTGACCAGAAGCCACCTGTGGAATGACTTATCTTGAAAACAATGATAAACATGTCTGGAATTTATACTTTTTTCCTTAAAGAAATGTAAGGTACCTTGTTCTGCTCATTTATTGGCAGGCTGTTCTTCCTTATCTGCATTATTTTTGTTCTAAGTTAGAGTTTAATTTTTTTTTTTTTCGTTTTAGAATGCAATATTATTTGCTCGGCCCAAGTAGAGTAAATTATCATAACCTTTGTCTTGGTGTTAATGTCACCTTTCCAGGTATGTTTAAGCATACTTAACACATGGCATGGAAGGCCAGAAGAGAAGTGGAATCCCCAGACATCCAGTTTTTTGCAGGTGAGCTACTTTCTCTTCAATGGATGTAATTTAGGAGTAATAAGCAGTTAGTCTGTCCTAACACTTTCTTGGTAGTGCTTTTTTTTTAAGAGTTTTTTTTCCTCAAATAAGCATAAGTAAAACAGATATCCAGAAAATGTCCTAATGTGACATTTCTGTTTTGTCAGTAGTAACAGATTAATCTAAAGTTATTTCTGCAGTATTTTGCAAGCAGATTTGAGCTTGGTCCACCTTATTCCAAATCAACAAGTAAGATTTGATCCGGAAGCTGTGCTAGTGAGTTATGCTATTTAGGAGACACATCAGCACGATGCCCAGGGAATCCACAGCGCGGCCACACAAACTTGCCTCAGATTCACAAGTGCGCGTGGAAGTTCTAGTCCTTCAAAGAACGGTCCAGGAGCTATGGGGAAGTTCCTAACAGTTGGCTGTCATTTTAAATGTGTTGTTGTTGCAAGGATGAAATTAATATGTTGTGAACGTGCAGCGTTGAGTCATTCCTTTATAAAACAGATTTTTTTTCTTCCATGTGTAAACATCCTTTCATTGTATCAGCAGCTGTGAGAGAATGCTATAATCTTGATTTACTTATGTCTAGGCAGTTATATTTAGCAGCTGCAATCAGAATAGATAAGACCATTAACTTGGATTTGCCAGAACTCAGACTGAAAACTCACAGTATACAAAATTGCCAGAGCGTGACCTTGTTCTTTCTCTTGTACCTGCAGATGGTTGTTTTGCTGTAAAGTTGAGAAAAGCTGCTTCAGGTATATGAAGCTCACCTTAAAACAATTAAAAAATAAAAACCTAAACTTCAGTGCTTTTGTAAATGTGGAGATCTACCCCCATTGAGGCTCAGAACAGGGGAAAATCCTGGCTTGAATGCAAGAAGTTTCTCAACCTGCTTAATACTTTCATAAAAGTGCTTTCCTTAAACAGGCCAAAATATCTAAGAATATACCCTGATGCTACAAACACATACACTTACGTTCTGTAGGATAAAGCGTGGTGTAAAACGATCTAACAATTGTGTGTGTTCTGGAGGCTGCGCTAGCCTGAAGTCACATCAGAGCAGTGTCCTGGCTGTCTCGCGGGCCGGCTCCTGCATGCACACGCACACGCTCTCGCTGCTCCGTTTTCATGACTGATGGTTAAATGTCCCTCTAGTTCTTGCTTATATGGAATAAGTAATTTCTAAGTAATTTTGCAGACCATTTTTGTGTAGTTATTAGTGTGAGCGTGTATTGCTGTTTACAGTTGTACTCAAACGTACCAAGACACCAAGTTACTTGAGATGGCCATCCTGCAATGCAAGTGATTTTGGTAGTTGTTGCAGGTTTCTAACTCGTGGGACAAACCACCATAGACAAGAAAGGCTTATTTAGGTTTATCTTATCATAGCGTTTCTATTGATGTGTAGGCTTTAGTTTTGCAGAAATCCTTTGGGTTGTGTTAAGAGCCTGTGTTTGTAAACGGCAGTCTCAATAAAGGCAGCGCTAAGGGAGCCCTTCAGGGGGCTGCGGCGAGCGGGGCAGGGAGGCCTTGTGCTTTGTACTGGAAGTCGTTCGGTGCTACAGTCACAGCAGCAGTCCTTAAAACTTCAGAACTTTGCTCTTTAAGTTCTTGCAAGGTACTCCGATGAAACAGCGGGCTTTTCCTGTGGATCAGACCTGTTACTGATGTCAAAAAACTGTTATTGAAAACTGTCCTTTCACCTTCCCTTCCCTCTGTTGTGAACTGTTCCCTAATGTGAAGTCTTTTCTAAATCGGAGTATTAACTTGATCCTTAACGATGAGCTTTGGATTGCAGGAAAGAACGTTTAAGAGGTACTTCCGGGTTTCCCTGTATATATTACTAGAACAAGAAATTCCCACACTGGAAGAAAGAGGTTCCCAATTTTTGCTTATGAGATCTGCTGTTAGCAGTTTCTTTAAGTTTATGATGAGAATTTTTGTGCCAGCTGAGATTCTGTGGGCAAGATCTGTGTAACTGGTTGAACAAATTGGTTTCTTTGATAGTGCCATGTTTTCTGCCTTTTTGATGTGCAATCAGCCACTCCAGGTAACCTAAAATCTTCCAATTGTTACAAAGTGATAATTTTGGTCATTTGTGTCATTATAGGAACATACCAAGTTAGGAGCAAGAAAAGAAAAGGTGAGGGTTAGCATGTTATACTTCAACAGCACTTACTCATTTGATCGACATAGCTGTCACATGAAGTGACACTATTAGTTACACAAAGAAATCCAGAACTTGGGCTTTGTATTTGTGTGTGTGTGTGTGTGTGTGTGTGTGTGTGTGTATATATATGTGTATATATATAATTTTCCCTAAAGGACCAGTGGACAAATCTGGGTGGTATTTCTGTTTTGCCAACATACACCAAGTCAGCTGGCTACTGTCAGTCATTTAGTATAATTTCTGCACTCTCTGGTTTTCAGCCTGTTGTATCATTTTCAGTATAATAATGGCATTCTGAGCTGTTCATAAAAACCTTTTTAAAGGCAGCTGTGACTGAATGCTTCTAATAAAGACAGGTGGCTTGTGGCTACAGAGAGATAGCAGTACGGTGTGTGAAAAAAGCCTTGCAAATACATTTAGGTTTTTACTAGCAACTTTCAATTAAAAGAAAAAGTTCTGGAGGAGGAACTCTCCATTTTCAGTGTTGCTGGTTAGTATAATTTTCTGTAGGGCCATATAATTAACATTTGGAAATGAGTGCAAAGCATAGTGCCAGTTAAGAGGGTTTTCACAGGCAATAACAGCTTCAGAATGTGTTCGATGCAAATTACTTTCTCTAATACCTCAGCCACCTAATAAATTTTTTTTGTTACAAATATTTGATTTTAAACCCTGGTTTGCTTTCTTAAGAGACTGAGTAACAAATTCTTACAATAGAGCATGTTTCAGGAAAGCTGAAATGTTCTGAAAATTCTGCAAATATTCTGCATATTTCAAAATACTCTTAATTGAGATGCTTGAAATGACTCCTTAATTAGGAGAGCTTTACAAGTATGCAAAATTACATAGAGTATTCAAAGGAATCTGGTTTCTGTACAATTCTGACAGTGTTTAGTTTAGTGCTTATTCCCATTTCTTATATTTTGGATCCCCAGCCTACAACTAGAGCAGACTAGAGACAGTTCTTTCCTTCACTATTTTAAATGATGACTCCTTGTGCTGATGAAGAGGCTCCCTGGGGAGTGACAGAGGTGGCTTTAAAGTTGGGGAGGGAGGGCAGCACTGTCTTGCACTAGCTTTAAGTGTTTGCTGAGCTGTGACTCGCCAGCTTTGATTTCATAAATGGTTTGGAGTCATTTGGATAGATATGCTGAAGCTGGACTTCGTGTCAACCAGCTGGTGAAGCACTGGCTTTGAGAGGCTCAAAACTGTTTAGTGAAAAAGATGATATCCTGCACTTCATGCCGGTCCTCACTTTGGTGCACTTATGGATATTAAATTTAGAAATCCAATCTGGAGATCATACATGGTGAGCCCTAGCCCAAGCTGTCCTCTAGAGCAGAGTGGTATTTTGCAGCTCTGAAAGCTTCCTTAATTTGCTGCCAAGATCACTGGATAACCATGAACGCCAGGAGCCACCACAGAATCTGACTGTAATCATTCTTCCTGGCAAAAGAAACACGATAGTGGCCAGGTTCTTCACAGTGCCCCTTCCAGGCAGTATTCCCATCTGTCTTGTCCCATAGAGTGGCTGTATGTGTGTATGTAATTCATTCCTGCGCCTGCTTGGATTAAAAAATACAAACAAAACTGGAAGATGGCATCAGCTCCTGGAACTCAGGTGATGTAGGTATCGTCATGGTGATGGCAAAGCAGTCTCCAAACTGTGACAGATAAAAATATGATGCACACCTGTAAGAACTATAAAGGTAGCCTTCCAAAGCCTTCAAGGAAGGTAAGGATATGAATTAAGCTGAAGAGAGGTAAAATGTAACATCTTCTATTACAACTGGTGTTAAATTAACCAAAAACTTCTTGGCGCATGCCAGGTTATGATTGGATAAGCAGTCCTTGTAACTTTCAGCTTTACATCATAGCAACGTATTGAGAATTAAGCACATAGATTAAAAAAAAATGGAAGTTTGCAATGGCTTGTTTGGGTTTCTATGGCATTTCCTCAATTTCTCTTTTCCTTGGAGCAATTATTTAAGTGCCCAGGATAGGTTTTCTGTTCCAGGTCCAAAAAGACCTGGTTTCCATTTCAGCATAGTAGACTTGGACCCTGGACTTCAGAACAGCTTTCAGCTTAGCAGGGTCCCCTGGGAGAGTGTCCTGAATGGCAAAATGGCCTTGGATCCATCTCCTGGACAGAATGATCTATTGGAGTGCAGGGAAGTCGAGCAAGAGCAGCACAGAGTCAGCCTGGCTCCACAAGGAACTGCTGCCCCGGCTCAGCCGCGTAAAGACAGTGCACGGAAGGTGGAAGAGGGGATGGCCTCGAGGAAGGAATATGAAAACCTTCCCCAAGCACGCAGGGGGGAAATGAAGAAACCCAAAGCTGAAAGTGGCACGGGGTATAAAGAGGAACAAGAAGGGGAAGAAACAAGGAGGAGCAGCTGGCCGGCCTCTTTTGAGCTTCCAGGAAGATTATGCAGCATATCTTCCTAGAAACTCTTTCCCTGCACACGGAGGTCCAGGTGACTGAGCAAAGGCGAAGGGGATTTACCACAGCAGTAGTGCCTGGCCACCCTGCCTGCCTTGTGCAGCGAGTTGACAGTGGGTTGCACAGAGGCCAACAGTGGATGACGGTTACCTGGACTTGAGCAAGGCCTCTCATGCTGTCCCCATTGGTATCGTTGTAGGCAAGGAGATAACGGATTTGTGAGATGTAGATTATAAGGTGTATGGAAAACTGTCAGGACCAGTGTCCCATGAGGAGACCGTACCTGTGACTTCAGTACCTGAGCGGGGAAAGGTATAGAGAAAATGGACCGGGCTGCTCTTGGGCATGCACAGCAAGGGGAGGAGTGCCAGCTGGCACAAGTTGGGACCCAGGATATTTTGATAAGATTATTAGGAAAAACTTTTTCACTATGACAGGTGCCTGAGAGAGACTGTGGTGTTTCCATCCTTGGAGATGAAGTCCACTCTCCATGCACTGAGAAAACTATCTGAGCTGGAGATCTGGACTGCAGTTTTCTGCATAGTGAGGAACTGCAAAGTGAATCTTGCCCAGGATTGAACTGTTTAATCCAGAGAAACTGAAATTCTGGACTGTAGCTATAAAAACTAGCGTAGAAGGGCGTAGATAAGGGAAACCTGATTTTCACTAGACTCCTTTTACTTTGATTCATGTTAGGTTTCCTTCAGGCAGGCCTTAGTTTAACCTGCACAATTGCTGGTAACGTTTGCATGGGATATGGTGGTAGGGAATGTAGAATGTTACATTTGATTGTTAGAAATCTCATATAGCACTCAGGTTTGTAACTTCTAAGTTATTTTTTTTTTAGGTTTCATTTTGAAGATGGTAGGAAAGCAGTTGGAAAAAGTTCCCCACACTCTGAGAAAAACTCTTTGTAGCTATTAAATGGAAAACAGCTGTAGGACTACATCAGTTGCTTGGAAAGAATGAAGCAGTATTTTTATTTTCTTTTTTTTTCTGGTTCAAAGAGTAGACTATTGTCAGACCACCCAAAATGCTTCACTAATTATTTTTTCTGACCCATATAAAACTGAAAAATGAGATTACAGTTTTTAATAATTCAAAATAACAATTACTTACTAAGGCCAAGAAAATACAATGCCGCCTAGTATCCAACTTTTCTGCCATAGCTTTTTTTTTATTATTATTATTATTTCCTTTAGTACTTAAAATATAACACTAAAAAAAGCCAGACCCGATTATTTCTGGAGCCCTGAAAAGGCCACGGATCACCAAAGCTCTTCAGATATCTCAAGCTTTGCACCTGAAGTAGTCTAACTTGGCTTGTGTGCATTTATCTCCTGCCGTTTTAGTTTCCTAAGTGATCCCTTTCTTGCTGGGACCTGGTTTGTGAGGCACGTGAAGAGCACCAGGAGGGCCCCAGAGCAGCCGCGGCTGTTTGCAGGGAGCCGCCTGGCCCGCTGGGCTGGGGAGCCCGTGTGGTGCTGGCGCACGCAGCTACTGCGTGGAGCTCTTAGCGAAGGAACAGAAAGGCCTGCTCAGGTTTCCCTTTCAGTGCAAAGTGGGGGGATTCTGGCTCCCATTTCGCACAGCAGCAACCACTTGCTCCCTGCAGCAGGGCGTAGAGCAGCGGGGCCAGAGCACCCGTCAGCGCTAGGGTCAAGGCGAGCAGCGCGCAGGGACGAGCGAGCAGCGTGGGGCCCCGAGGAGCAGGGCCGGGACCGTGAGCGGCTCGCGGGGCTGCGACGTCGCTCGACTGACTCCTGGGCCTTCTAGGCGGGCGCTGCCCCAGGAGAGACTCCCACCAGAAAGCCCTTCTTAAGCAAAGAGCTCCGCTGGCTGCGACTGCCCTGGGGAGGAGCCAGTGTCTGCAGTTGTTACGGACACGGTGGTTACCTGACGTGAACTGGGTGCCTGCGTCCCCACGAGCCTGGGGGAATGTTATCACCCGTTCCCAGATGCACCAACTGAGCTCCGAATTCAGAAGGTGGTCCCAAGCTTTTAGTTGCTTGTAGGGAAGAGTCCTGATGTCTTGCACCTCGTTGTGCAGGGTGCTGCAAACACTGTTCTTAGACACCTGGCGTATGCTTACGAGATACGTACAACAACAGTTGGCAGGGCCAGACACTCTAACATTAGACAAATGAAAGCAAGCCGTCAAATCACCAATATGCAATACATGTACATATTGTACCTATATATCCTGTACCTATATATCTGTGTAGTTCTTTGTTTTGTATTAGGACTACTACTAGGACATAAAGTTAAATGTCTAGTATGTATAGAAGTATCTATTCCCAAATATGTCTTATATAAAAATTGTGAGGGGAAATTTATTATATCCTTATAACTGTATGATTTGTTGATACAGTAATGAAAACATTTTTCTAACTCAAAAAAAATACTGATGTTTTAATACCAGATAATACTCTGAAAGTGTTATATGTAAAATCTGAAGCTAAATAGCTTAAACATACCTAAGGTAAGTTTATATAAAATGTAAATAAAATGATAAATATTTGTAAAAACAAGCAAACAGCATTGTTAATTTTTTTTTTTCCTTTTAACAGGTGTTAGTGTCTGTCCAATCGCTAATATTAGTAGCAGAACCATATTTTAATGAACCAGGTTATGAACGATCAAGGGGCACTCCAAGTGGTACCCAGAGTTCCAGAGAATATGATGGAAATATACGACAGGCGACAGTCAAGTGGGCGATGCTTGAACAAATCAGAAATCCATCGCCGTGCTTTAAGGAGGTATGCTCTGGGAAAGCAAGCAAATATCTTGTTTACAGAATAGTCAGAATTGATCTTTTTTTTAAAAAAAAAAAATCATAATACATTCCCTTTTTGGTTGCATTTTAAAACAAACCCTGAGGAACCTTTATTAGTTTTGAGAGTAATTCAGATATTTGGAAACGCATTCTTTTGCATGAGATGTCTCTTCTCTCATTTATTTCATGAGGCAATGGACTTGATCTTAAATCAAATTGTCAATCTTAAATCAGCCAATTGACAATCTTAAAACAGATTCCAGCCTGCACATTGTTTGTGGAAAAATACATGGTGCGTCTGTGCTAAGCTAGAAATCTGTTTCCTTATAAAACAGATCAGCTATCTTGGTGCTAATAAAACAGTACTAACCTTCATGGTTTCGTAGTGCTTTATAAAAAAAAAAAAAAAGAGAGAGAGAGAGATCATATTGCTTCTTTTTTTTGCATTCTTGAAAAGCAAATAAAATTTACCATAGAATAATTTAGGTGGAAGGGACCTGTCCTGATGTCATTTAGTCTAATCCCTTTCTCAAGTCAGGTTGCATTGTCTGGGTCTTGAACTTATGAATAAGAGAATTTGTGTGAATATAAATGCAAAGTGGCTGGTCAAGCACGAGTCATCTCATGGAACTACCAGCAAATGTTTGGGGAAACAGGTTTTCTTCTGAACTACGGAACAGCTGCCACTTCTGAATTGAGGGGCAGAACTATCTCTTAGTTTCTAAAATGTTGCATATAAAAATGTTGCAAAAATGTAGATTGTTTCAAGATTACTCACATCATTGCTCTCTGTCAAAACATCCTTTGGAATGCAAAAAGCTTTTCCCGTTAAAATTACAAAGTGCCTTTGGAAGAAGAAATCATCAGACACTTTAACCTGCATGACAGGAGTTAAATATTTATATCCATGTGCAGGTGGAAAAGGATGTGCTATATACTCTGGTGTTTTGAATCAATGAAAAAAGAAAAATCCATCTTAGCTCTGAAATTTTTTACTGAATAAGTTGAAGAACTTGATAATGTCATGACACTTAATCAAATGTCCTCTGCTAAGAGATCCCTTTTTTTTTCCCTAGGTAAATGTAACAATTTCTTGCTAAGAGAGTTCTCAAATTACAATAAGTTTTGATTAAATTATCAGAAGATGCTGAGCTCCCTGACAGTGATATTTGATCTCTCTCTTGAGATAGATAGAAATGAAGGATATGAAGGATATGCAATATTACAGGATTTTGTAAATGTATGAGTTCTAGTTCACTTCACTAGTCTTGCCCTTTCCGTCCAAAGCATCTCGGTACTTTTATGTGCTTACTCTGTCACTTGCTTTTTCACTCTTGCTATAAAGGAGGCACCTTGTAAGCTCACATCCTTCCTTTCTTTAG
Organism: Nothocercus julius; assembly: GCA_013398735.1. Taxonomy (NCBI): domain Eukaryota; kingdom Metazoa; phylum Chordata; class Aves; order Tinamiformes; family Tinamidae; genus Nothocercus; species Nothocercus julius. The sequence goes on from VZSV01000115.1 coordinate 2,111,897, forward strand.
GAAAGTCAAGTAATAAAGTGTATCCAAATGATTTTGTTTCAGGGAAAAAAGTCGTTCCTTGAGAATATGTTACTTGGGCATAGCACATAGTTACAAAAAGACAGATGTTGAAAACTATTAAAATTGTTATCTACAGAAGATATTAGTAGCTAGGACTGCGTAAAGTTAGGCCACACACCAAGAATAAATAAATTTGCACCAAATTTAACATTCTGCCCATTTCCACTAAGCTATAGCTCATTCTGAACTAATATCGATTCTCTGTCTTTCTTTATAAAGACAACACTAATCTCATACAATGCATAGTTTTTTTTCTTTACTATGAAAGGTATTTCTTTTGTCCCAACAGTCATCTTTATCAGAAATACAGTATTATTTTCAGCATTAAAATTTTTCTGGTGTAATCTTTAGGCTGTTGGCAATTAGGAATTAGAGCTGTTGGCACATTCAATAACTAGCTCAGTCTGTACTATTCAAGATGTTAGACTTCTTCAGTGTTTGCTTCTAAAAAATCATGAGCAGTTACAGTTTTCTCTCATGGCATAGCCGTGTTGTGGAAGGTTGTGTTACCATCAAAGGGAAAATGTGGCTCTTAACTAAATTATCCGTCACCTCTCTGAGAGACTGACTTGTTGGTGAGATCTCTAGGTTTTTCATGGAGTTGGGTTAGGAGCCTTGACAGCGGGGTAGTATTTCAGTAATAAAGAAAGAAACAAAGGCACCATGGAACCTCAGACCCAAGAAAGAATTTACATCCTTCTGCTTACAGCATCATTTTTCTTCACCAGTCTGAACTGTCTTCCCTTCAGAGTCTTAAATGACAAGCAGACTCAGGAGATCTCCCTGCCAGTCAGTTGTCTTGGGAAGGTCTCAAGTTTTATTGTTAATCCAAGAAATGCATCCAGAATTGAAGTCTCTTATGCTTTCAATATGCAGTTTTTCTTTAGGCAGATAGCTAAAGTCCCTAACTTCCTGAGAGAGAGATCATTTTGTCAGCTATGGTGCAATATTGCCAAGAACTGTATGTGCTCAATAAAATGTCTTGAATTTTATTGTTTCTTTCACCAGGCAGAGCAGAGTTTTGGACATTTGTTCAAGACAAAG
>VZSV01000115.1:2113016-2131140 GCA_013398735.1 Nothocercus julius
AAAAAAAAAAAAAAAAAAAAAAAGCTGAAGTCTGTACAGAAATACCAAAACTAGGCTGTGATTAAATACCCCTCCACTGAACCTGGGGGCAGCTCAATTATTATTGTCTGGGCTTTCCAGAGTCCACAAAGGTTGTGTATCTGCACAGGAGATGTAACTGTGGTTGCACCTCTTTCACACCAGCTGGTAATTATTTTTTTCTTTTTTCTCCTCCTTGCAGAAGCAGGTAGCGTGTTGTTTTTCTCTGCTCGTGTAGCTGACAGGGCTTCTGCCCATCTATTTTTCGTTCAGGCAGCAAGTGGTTAGTGGTGGAAGAAGACCTGGTGCTTCAACTTCCTACCTCTCTACCTCTGTTTCCTTACTCAAGTCAGGCTGTGAATCCAACAAATGAAATCCTTTATGTTGTGTCTGTGTAAGCCTTCCCCTATGTGGACAGAAGTGTGTATGAGCAGTAAGATCATCCTGCATAGTAACATTATCTTTCAAGGGGAATTTGTTGAGCCCTCTGCTGTGTCTTTTGCCTCTGTGATGCTACATTTATTGCACTTATTTGCCCCTCACCGAGATTGCAGAAGTGAAGGGTGAAGTGCCAGGCTCCCAGAATCACAGCTGCGCACAGAGTGGAAGGGACCTTGAGTCGCCACCTAGGCCGACACGGGCTCAGCACACGGTCAGCCCCACATTTGTACCCTGGTACTCAGGACTTTTCCAGCTGGCTCTTGGAAACCTACAAAGATAGAAGCTCCACAGTTACTTGTTTGTTTGTTTTGTTTTTGTTTTTCTCCATGCAACTTGTTCCAAGGTTGAATTACCTCAAAGTGATTTTTCCCCCTCATATCTAACCGGACTTATATGACTAGGTTAAAACTTGCAGATTTATAATTATTTAGTACTATTTAGTTCTTAGAAAACAACGAATGTGCTCTTTTTTCATTCCGATTATTTTCATATAGGTTATCCACAAACATTTTTACTTGAAAAGAGTGGAGATCATGGCTCAATGTGAGGAGTGGATAGCAGACATACAACAGTACAGCAGTGACAAACGGGTAGGCAGGACGATGTCCCATCATGCTGCAGCTCTTAAGGTGAGACTTGCTTCTATAATTTTACGTTCAATAACAGCACAAAGAGGACAAAATTACAGAGAAATTACTTAGTGGCTGAATTTTATAATAATAAAAACACAGCAACATTAAAACTTTAAAACAAATGAAGATATCACAACTGCCAAGAGATCAACTGTAATGTGAAGGCTGCTTTTTCAATATTTCTTTCTACAAGTAAGATTTTCTCTTAAGTAATTCCTTTCCTGTCTATTTTTTGCACACATACTTAAGAGTTTATATTTTCCCTTTAAAAATTTTTTTTTGATAATACTGTGCTACACCCAACATTCATTACAAGTAGCGCTAAATTCTGTGCCAGAAAACAAGCTGATTGAATGCAGAAGTTGTTAGAGAACTGTGCCGCACGACAATCAGCTTTGGGCTGTGTTGTAAGAAGTCTGTATTTTATCGATACAGATAGAACAATTGTAACGTTTTCTTCCCTTCTAGAGCTAATGCTGTCACTGGTGCTTTTTGTATCCATACAGACAACAGTCCTCTATGATGTATTTCCCATGTAATTAAAAGTGGAATTTTGATTTTGTTTTGGGGAAGTAAATCATTTTGTAAGTCTCTCACTTTTTCTGTTGCTGAACCTGCAGTCTTTCGAAGTAATTGTTAGTTACAATGATCAGTATATAAATCTCCATACATCTGTCTCTGTAACAGATCTCATTATGACCATGTATGCTTATTAAATTGAAGTTCTGACTTGCCCTGTCCAAGCCAGCTTTCTGCTGTGATTGCAGAACACATATCTGATATGATTCAACTGCAAGATATAAAGGACAACATTTATATTGATACACTTGTTTGCTGCCGTTCTATTTACTACCTTTCATTTGTCCCCAGTAGCAGCTGCTAATTACTCCAAAGTACAATGCTCAAATACAGAGGACTTGAGAAGAAGCTTATCCAGTCTTTGAAATAATTTAACTTTTTTTTTTGCTTTATTTTCTCCAATATTGTGAAAAGTATTTTTTAACTACAGTTCAACACTAACCTCTTTTTTACATATTCAGCGTCATACAGCTCAACTGCGGGAAGAGCTCCTAAAACTTCCCTGTCCTGAAGGATTGGATCCAGATGCTGATGACTCCACAGAAAAGTGCGGTGCCACAACAAGCTCAGAAGAGACTATGTTGCACGACCAGGTTAAACCAAGCAGCAGTAAAGATATCCCCAGTGATTTCAAATTATGAGCTGCATTGACGTGGACTTTCTAGACGCAAAGGCTTTGAAGCACAAGCCAAATATGTCAATATTTGTATGTAAGAAGCTAATTATGTAATAGGTAATGAAATTGAAACTATACTATGCCCTTAAGGATATACAGTTTAATTCAAAATGATCTTTTATTTACCTGTACAAGAGTGTAAACTTTTTTGTGCTTTTATTTTTCAATTGTGAGAACCACTGATTGGTATGTTTAAAAAGTTATGTATACAAGAAATGGATAAATCACTGATATATAAGGGAAACAACCTTAGGAAAGAATGTTTACTGAATGTTTATTATTTTTTTTTACTTGTAGAGTGAGGGCGGTTGTAACAAAGAATATATATTGGTCATTCTTACAGCTCCTATTTAAAGTCAGAAAATTTTCACTGAATTTGATAGATTTTACGTTTGGCCATATATTCATGCTCATATTTGATTCTAAAGAAAACCTGTATACTTCAATAAAAGTTAAATGGACATGATCCCTCTTTTATGATTTACTGGTACATTTTTTAAATAAACTGCCATAAAATTCATTATAGCTGAAGACTTGCACTTGTATGACTGAATTCATTACAGTCAACGTATTTAATTTTATGCTTAGTAATTCTAAAATGCAGATGAAATAAATGCACATGGTTTTACCTCATGCCAAAATTTGGACTTCTGAATTCATCTTTTGTTTAGCTCTTTTATGCAAATTAACAGTATTACAATTTTTTTTTTAAAGGGCTGTTCTGGAACAAATTCTTTTCTATGTCTGATTTTTACATAACCAACAGTACTTTAAGTACTGGCAGGGGCTAATGATGTGCCATGCAGGACGCTAATGTTCTGTACTTCCTACTGTAGATTTATAGATTTATTTCCAATTTTATACTTGCAGCCACAGATCCATAACTAAAAAGGTTAAAGGATTGGGTTGACTTAATAATCAAGTCTCGCTTTTAACACAACATGCATTACGATTACTGTTCTTAATTTTAAGTTGTCCTTGAAGGACTAAGAAGTTAATACTGGTATTACCTCAGACTAATGATCTATTGTATTATGAATACTATTAATTAGGCAAAAATTTTGTTTTCTATGTTCTTTGTTTATAAGTTATCACGTTGAAATTTTTTCACTTTTTGTTTTATAATGTATTATTTCTAATCATTAAAAATGGCACCAACTGCAGTTGTGTTCTTATGCTGATGGTTAGCAGATATTAACAGCTCTGATAAAAAAAGAAACTTTTCTCTGTCGTTAGGTTGATATGTTGTGTTAAGCCAAGGACTGTGCTGATTGTGTGTACCTCTGCACAAATCAAGCTAGGTGCGTGTGTTACTCCACAGCATCCTCGTACAAAAGCGAGAGCAGTGACAGACCCTGTGCCAGAGTTGCTCCGGTAAGTGTCCCGAAGGGAAGCTTCACGGCGTCAAAGCATTAGAACTTCATCTGTGTTAAAACAGAATTTCACTTGCTTAGATAGGTATTTAATTACCTTACATTTATCTTACAAATGGATTGCGATATCTCTCTAAAAGCTCCAAAAGCAAAATTAATCACAGCTGTAGATATGTTAGTGATTTCTTTTAAAAATCTTAATTTACAGATGCATTAAAAATATTACAGTACGTGTAGTCTGTCTATAGGAGCATAGTCTTTATATAAAAGTCTGACATTGTACCAAAAACAAACCTATTGGACCACCTCCTACTTGAAGATTAAAATTGTCTCCCCCTAAACCAAACAAAAAAGACCCACAGAAATAAAGTGCCTAACTTGCACTGATTAAGCATTAAAAGAGTGGACAGCACGATTGTACTTTTTTATACCTATTTCTCTAATGCTTATTTATGGCATCAATGCTAGCACAAAGTCACTGCTGTTTAATTAAGCAGATTAAAAAGCTACACAGGATATTGGATTCTAATTTGCATCTACATGCCTGTTCTTTTGTGCACTAACTTGAGCTCCAGCTGTATTGGCTCAAACTAATGCAGTGGTGCAAAGCTTAGTACGTGCAGTGATAGCACCGTTCAGTGAGTAAACTGCTGCACGCTTAGCAGCAGATTGAAAATTTGTATTTTCACAACTGTTGAGCTTTAAGGCACAGGTTAGCTGCATTATTATGCAGTAAAATCACGGTTAATTCTGTGATGTAATGTGGGCATTTTTTTAACGTGTTCCTCCCCCAACTTTTACTATTTCCTCAAGTGTAATATAAGACTGTATGGATAGAGCATTAAGTCTTCTATCACATTAAAGACCTCAGTTTTATAGCTATTAGGCTCGCTTTTAGAAACAGGAAAGGTTTTCCTTTTTAGAAAAAGGAAACAGCTCAGCAATCTCTGAGACCACTGGCAGTACAACAAGCTGTATGCATAAAGGTTCTGTTTTGCAGATGTTGACACAGAACTTTTCACATATTGATGTAAGTAATATCTTTGAAAGGCTTGTTTTCTTTCTAGATTTCTTTTGGGTAAAAGATGCACATGTGTAACCCATGTGTATGGGCTAGTGCTTCTTTACTACTGCTATACAAGAAATACAAAAATATTCTTGGGGAAAAAAAAAAAAGGAAAAAAAAATTGGAACAAAAATCCCACCTACAACTTAATTTAAGTTTCACTCCAAAAATTAGATGTTAGATATTTAGCTACTCACAGAAAAAAAATCCATGAAAATATAGACTGACATAGAAGTCTTTTAGGTATGGTTGATTAGGGTTTTTGTCTTGTTTGTTTCTTCTTTTTTAAAACCTTTGGCATCACAACTTTAACCAAAATAGGACTTTTCCTAACCTCTCAGGAAAACTTCCTTGGACCAGGTAAAAACCATGTCAACACAGGTAAGGCTTTAAGGGCTCCTGATAGCTGGAGAGAAATTTAGAGTTAGCCTGTCATCAGTACTGTAAGCTGGACAGTGATCTATTAAAGCAGCATGGGAGCTTTACTTTTACACTTAAAAAGAAAAAAAAATCTCCCAAACAATATGTAAAGTAAACATATAGTATTTACTGTAGTCTTATTTGATATCTTGGTGTGTATGCAAAAGGGCATTCAGTTTCTGGCAGGATTGAAATTATTAAGAAACTATCACAAAATAAAACTGTCTCTGCAACTTTAATCTTATGCATAGTATGTTTATTAAGGGAGCTTATTACTAGTTTGCCTTGTTATCATAGAATCACAGAATGCTTAAGGTTGGAAGGGCCCTCTAGAGATCATCTAGTCCAACCCCCCTGCACACGCAGGGTCACCTACAGCAGGTGGCTCAGGGCTGCGTCCAAGCGGGTTGGGAAGGTCTCCCGAGAAGGAGACTCCACAGCCTCCCTGGGCAGCCTGTGCCAGGGCTCTGGCACCCTCACTGGCAAGAAATTTTTCCTTCAGTTCCTGTGGAACTTTTGGTGTTTCAGTTTGTGGCCATTTCCTCTATTCATACGTGAAAAAAATTACATGAAAAAAAAAAATCTGTGAACACAAATCCAACTAACTTACGTTTCAGCCACCTCTATACCATGTTACACTGCGCCCTGTGAAGGAGAGAGTTCGTAGGCTTAAGTTTTCCTCTGGGCTTGGTCAGGCCTATCCCTTGCTTTTCCCCCAGCCCAGCACCACCACCACTGCATTACCTTTGTTTCTGTGTTCTGCAAGTTCTCTCTTCTTGCTTCTCCAGAAGCCGCTTGCTGTCACCAGGCCTCACCTCACTGGACCGTCAGGCTCTCTCATTTGAAAACAGAAGTTGGGTGCATTTTTCAACAGAAGTGAGGCCAGATTTCCATTTATTTTACCATGAGGAACAAGCATAACAGGCAAAAGCCATTTCAGTTACAGGTTCTCAATTTGTCATTTTTTTAAACCAAATATGTGACATACATCAAATTGGATGACTATTTCTCTTTGAAAAAAAAGAGTGTGTTGACCTTTATTTTCCCCCTTTTCCATAAATGGTGGTGATGTTAGGTGGAATGTGCACATGTTTTTATCAAAAACAAGTATTCTGATTTACAGTTAGGGAGGCAGAATTAAATTCTAGCTTTACTAAAACTTCATTAAAGCTTTATTCCAGCCTTTATTAAAAATTATTTTGTTGCTGTATTTAACAAACAGTATAATTTTACAGCAATGCGCTGTTACACTGTTTATAGCAACTGATGAATATAAACTTTCTTGGAAATTTTTCTAAACATATAAAAGCAAAATGTGATTAAAAATGATTATGTAAATCAGTAGACCCTCCTGGATTTCAGTAGACTAAATAAATCACTCTGAATCAACCAATCCTAAAAAAAAGAAAAACAATCACCACTGAAATCCTCTGCTACCATAACAATTACAGTGTTTTTCAAAGATACAACAGTGTTCTCATGACTTCAGAAAGCTTACTAAAATTAGCAAGCTTTCATAGCTTACTCATAACTTATCATTAAATGTGTAAAAAAAAATTCTGTCAGTTGAAAAATCTAAATAGGATTAAAGACAGAAAATTGTCTAAAATGTTTTAGAGTATTTCTTCCACATAAATTACAGTGTTTTTATTAACTCATGCACCTACCAGCTTTAGTGCAAACAAAAATTACTAGTTATTTAGATCTTTAAATCTTCAAACTATGAGATTATTCAGCTCACTGTTATGAAAGGTTATATCTCCTGCCATAATTTTATTTCCAAGTAACATCAGATAAAATAAAAACTTCTTATTTAAAAAAATTATCCCATCTAAAAGTGCTTGCTTCCTCCAGAGTACCAAGACTGCCAGTTTCTGCCATGCTCTCACAATTCTTGTTCAGCATGACTGCCTCCTCATCCTAGTTTAGGCCTCCCTTCATAACAATATTTTATTTACATAATGGCTAAGGTAAAGATAGTTCTGTATAAAGACTAATAAAGAGTTACAAGTGTCATTTTAAGGCATATATTGGAAAAGAGGTTTTGCTCTTTGCTTTCTTGGTACAATGTCATTCCTCCATACGTAGGACCATGCTGCTTACCAAGCCCTCTGCCCAAACTCAGCCAGATTGTAGAATCATGAAAACACTGACTAGAAGGGACAGTGGGTGGCAATCACCTTGCAGCCTCCTTGTCACCAAAGCAAACACCTTCAATTCCCTCAAGTTCTCTTCATGCAGCTTGGGATCCAGGTACCTGAGCATCTTGATTGTCCCACCTCTGGGGTTGAAGCTGTTTTCTCTCTCTTTTGCCTCAGTCCCAGTTACGTAGTGATGTTACTATGGTTACACGGTCTTTGTAGCTTATTGCAGTTACAAAGCCTGCTTTTGTATATTTTAATGTATTTAAATTTGTGTATGTGTGTGTGTATATATATATACACACACACACACACACACACACACACACACACACACAAAAATAGGTGAAGAAAAGAAGGAAGAGAACCAGTCATAAGTCATACTTGACTTTTAATAGGTTAGTCATTTTCAATTTTTCTTATACTTGCAGTGAAACCGTGAATCATAATAAACTCATTTTGCCTAAAAGCAAAGATAATTTTTTTTCCCATGAAAATCACTTCATTGCCATGACATACTCGTGCCAAAGTATCCAAATGGGTGATCTAACTATTTTTCCTTTGCTTAGCATTAAGGGTTATCTGGGCCTGGCCATGATTGATGCTGACTCTGTAGTCAGCTCAGCTTCTCATGCGGGTGCAGCCTCAGCACTTTCTTCTTGTTAAATCTTTTAAATTTCTTTGTCCCCCTTCAAACTCACTATACATGCCAGTTTCCTTCTCTATTTAAAAAAAAAAAAAAATACACTTTATTTATAGATTTCAACAGTTCTGACATCCTCCTTAAAGCAGTTAGATTCATTGCAACACGATGGTTTCTTGGAGAAATCAACCTTATCCTTTCACCAGTGATATTTATTCATTTTTACTTGGCATGATTAATTTATCAATTTTAAAATTGCTCTCAACGTATCCTGACATATATCTTTTGCGTAACACATATCATTAACATGCCCTTGCAATAGCAAGTGCTTTGGCTTATCTGTGACTGCATCTTCAAAGGCCTCTTAAAGGATGAGACCTTAAATGAGACCCACCCTGGGTAAGGGGCAGTCAGGAGGTGGGGGCTACATCTCCCCCAACACTGAATCTTCTCTGCTGCCTGTCAAGAGGTGCAGCACAGAATCAGCAAAAACAGTGAGACTCAGGTACCTCTCATTGGAGCACTTAAAATTTTTACTCAAACACCGTGATCTCAAGAGCTGTTACTCTGTGCAATCCCCCCTATCAGACTTTTCCATTCACTTACCTACTTTCACTGCCAAAAAAAATAAAAAAAATAAAAAAACTTATCAACTTTTCCGATGTTGACATGGTTCTTTCCATTTGGCCTTGGCCTTGCTCATGCAATGCTTGTCTCTTTCCTTTAAAAAAAGATCTCTTCTGGTAAGGTCTGCTTAAGGCTATTTAACTTGTATTTGGTACATACCTCATACATAACTCCTACACAACTTTTCAGGTCAGCAGTAAAAATCATCACATTTCCCAAAGAGGTACCCTAAAAAAAAAAAATTGTTCTACATAAACTTTTTCAAGTTTTTCACACTTCTGCTCCTTTTTAAGAATAAATTGTGAAATGCAGTTCAGTAATTCAAACCACTTGAATAATGTTAGTGCAATAATACTCAAATGGTAATGATAAAAGTGACACAAATGAAAAGGGACGCCTGCTCACACTTAAACACATGCCAAATTATATTCAGTTAAAGAACTGAATGTAACTGACAACTTTGTATTGGTTTTACTTTTCTTTAAGTAAGTTTTGGGGGTTTGGTACCCCTTGATGATGATAAATGTGGTATATTTTTAAAATTCATACTGAGGTCCATTATCATCCACAGCCCTGGTAAAGCTGCCAACCATGAATGTATTAAATACCTAATTCCCTCAGCCTGCTACCTGTGCTGAAACCGATTATATTCTTTCTTAACTCACAGCACTTGCGTGCGCGTGTGCACCTCGTTCAGATCATTTTCCATCAGCTGCACTGCAGCAAGGCAAGGACTAATATGACCCAGTTCTCATGACCCAAAGGTTGGGCACGGCACCTGCTGAAGAAAAATTCCTCTCTCCTCTTTTTCTGACATCGCAGTGACTGCTGTGCAGAACTGGTCTAACAGCAGCACTTCGCTATCACCAGTGACAACATGCTGATATCTGATTTAAACTCTGTGAGGGCACCATCTGCCCTGTGCTTGAGCAGTGAGGCTGAAATGTTCTCTATTCCAAGACAGCACAAGACACCTTTTAGGGAAGCGGATATAAATCTGGAGGGACCGGGAAGACTAGCTTTCCTTTGCTCAAGAAAGGTTACTGCATTCCAAAGAAATAACATAATAGAAAAGCAGGATGGCTTCTTGGTGACCCACTGAACCGCTTGTCCCCTGGCTTAATCTATACCAGCAACAGTGCCACAGCTTGACAGGCTGTTTTTCCAGATACTTACATGGCTTTTGGCATGAAAGGTTACTGTTAATAATTACATTCCTCGTCAACAACAACAACGTACCAAACTTCTCAAAAGTCCACCAAATCCACTTATCCAGCTCATCCTAGACAAGATTCTAAAGCTCTTAATATACGTGTATGCAAATTGCTACATCCTGATCCCTCAAGTCAGCTACCAATACCCATTTCCATTGCTCATTTAGCCCTTCCTCCACAAACATATTCATGCTCTCTTTCCTGCTAAATTATAGGGGGGAAAAAAAAACAAAACAAAAAACTCCATACACAACAAAATCCTTGCAAGCTTGTCTGCAGTGCCACTTCTCAATACTGTTTTTCCCTTTTTTTTTTCTCTAGAATCTTTATCTATCATGGCAGCCCCTGTACATACTGATTGTATATAGATTTGAAGTAACTCTTGTTATTTAAGTAGCATTCAGATTTTTTCATTAAAGTGATAAAATCAGAAAAGATGCAGCTGTTCACCAAGCTGGCTTATGAAAACATTCTTTCTTCTGCCATTTTCTATACTAGCGCTCCACAGCATTTCCAAGCACATCTTCAAACCACTCCATCTTCCCATCTTAAACACTGAGAGAGTTCTGAGAGATGGACTGCTATTCATGTGCCCTGTGATTAGGATTTCTAAGTAATACAGCTCATTAATAAGAAGTGCGTTCCTGGGAAATGTGTAAGCAAGACACTCTCTGCACTACTGAATTTAGATATTAGTTTTGGACATGGACAGGCTGCTTATTCCAAGTATATGTAGTGACTGGCACAGCAGAGTCCCCAACACAGTATGACATGTACTACCCTACTATGAAATAATCTTTCGGCTTTAGAATTTCAGATAAGACAGGGCCCCATTCTCAGCTTGTGTGACCTAGAAAAGCATCACTAAAGTGTTCTTTATTCAAAAGACCATAACCAAAACCAGGGAAAATTACAAGCACGTTATGAAGCGAACACAGCCTAAGTGTGAAGCAGGGCTGTAGCTTAGGGCACTGAGCTGTACTATCAATATCAGAGCAAAAACTCTTTCTTATGGTCAGTGAACATCATGCACATGAATCATTTTTTTAAAGAAAGTCATGCTTGTTTTTATTTCATCTTGTGGTTTATTCACAGCTTGAAGATTATCCCATGCTGAACTAACCATTTTCTCCTATTTGAAATCTACGGGCTGCCAGAATTATACCCGAAACCAGCACCTCACGACACAGCAGTATTTTTCAACTTTGCTTTTCAAGTAGCCATTTGAATGAGAGTTTTTGTGAGTAAACCTCAAAAAATCTATTAAAAATATAAATCTGCTTCAGATATGGCAAGATTTTTCCAAGGGCAGACATCCAAGTACAGCAGCACTGAAACATGTGCAGACTGCAGCTGTGTTAGTACACAAAGCAGCAAGCTTTAGCACCAGCTGAATTTAAAATTCAATTAAATTTTATTTCTTCAAAAATTGGCACAGTGTAAGCATTATGCATTCACTCGTGCCTAGGAAAATTCTGGAGACTATCTGTAAAAGTATTGGAAGATCAATGTTTGTGGGAACCAATGAGTTTTCCATGACTCAAACTACTCTTCTACGTTAGACTGTATTCAAATAAAAAGGTGGCAAAGAACCCATCTCACTTTGAGTTGCTGGTGAATAGATGAAAACCATTAGCATGAAAAGCTTTCACAATGTGGAGACTTTTTTTTTTTTTTTTAAATAGACAAGAGACCTTACAAATTTCCTATTCATATTCAGCATGTAGTTTTTCTTCCTATCAATCTTTAGAGGTGTACATCCTTTCCAGGAAGTACATTTGGCTGCGGCAACTTGTCTTTGCCATGTGGACAAGAAGAAGGAAAGGTTGGCGCCCCAAGTCCTGGGTTGTCCCCTTTGAAAGGGTAGTTCTTAATATCTGTATATATAAGTATATATATATACATACACACACACACACAGCTACAAGCACTTTGCCATGAAAGACAAGTTTCCCATTCTCCAGAGTTAAGACAAAAAGCCAACAACAAATTGGCCTACAAAGCAAGATCTACAAATGAATAAATTAGTAATAAAGTCTTATTTAAATTTATTAACTTGCTGTCTGTTTCCGTATGTGCTTAGGCAGAATATTTTCTGCTTAACTTCAAACATTTACTTAAGAAGAGTCTTTCAGACGTCAGAGCTGTGTAGACAGCTGAAGGAAACTCCCTCCGTTTTAAGACTGATTATTTCTGATCGACTTGAATACCATCGATGCAAATTATTTGCAAGAAATTTTACTTACACTGCAACTTGAAAATAGCTTTAATTTCAAAAAAAAAAATAATAAAATAATAAAATAAATTCTGCCCCCATGCACTCATCCACGGGTATCCTCTCACTCATCCTCTCTCCTTGTCAGCAATTTTAATATTGCAACTTATATCCCTTTTATTGTGAGGAACAGGAGTGTTTTTTCATTTTTCCCTTCTAATCTCTCTCCCTCTCACACTTTTTCTTTGCGTAGTATTTTTTAGAAACTTCTTGACAAAATTGTGCTAATATCTGAAGCAAAATAGCACATTCTTAGTCTTGAAAAATCTGGAACACTTTGACAAATTGTATCACAGACACAGAGAAGCTTTACAAAAAAAAATCCTCAAATGGAACAACAGATCTTTCTAAATGAAACTAATTATTACTGACACAAAAGCTGCACTCTAAAAGTTAGATAAATTCTAGAAATGCCAGACACAGCACTAAAAAAGGATAAAGTCAAAAATGAGGAGGACTTAAATGTACTTTCCACCTGTTCGTAATTAATTCCTATTATATGTTTCATTCAAAACACTTCCTGAAAACAGACAAAACAGGCTAATTATAGACATGAACTGAGAAATGTAAATGTTGCTACAGAAATATTAATCCTGGGGGATTACAGCAAGAACTAAGAGTACAATATTTCGATAGGTGGCCTGGCCTCAACCTCCTGTCTCTGCACTGAGGCTGATCAGCCATATAATGCCAAAGCACTGACTAACAAATAAATGAATATTTCAGAATTCTAAATTCAAAAAAGAAGTACTCCCAATGGATAATATGTTTCAAACAAAGCACAGAAATCAAGAGAAATTAAATTTCCATTAAAAAAGCATAGTGCATAATACCAGAGAAATTTTAAAATTATGTAACATTGCAAAAACTGTTACAAAAGTGAAATATAGGACTAGAAGTTCATTAGAGCAACATTTTTTCCAGGAGTTCTCTGAAATGAAAGAAGAGCTTTGAAAAGAACAGTTTGAAATAAATCTGACCAGAGTTTCATCTATGCGATAAATTCCATTAAGGAAAGAAAAAATTCCTTGACCTCACAGCAAGTTCAAAGGAGTAATTTTAGGCACGCAGCAATTGGAACATACACAGCAACATAACTTCTCATTTTATGATCCCAGGGCCAGCAAATGTCACCGTGTATAGGAATCCAGGCTTTCTCTTCCTTCCCCAGAATACAACAGCAGGAGTTTGAGTCACAAATTCTACCTCAGAACAAGCATGGGTATAAAGCAAGGCAGTTTAAAGATGAAATTCCTTGAATGTAAGCTCACACTGGCTGTCCATAGCACAAAAGAAAACAATACTGTAACTGAAATATGGGATAAAATTGCTCTATGACTGTGCCTTGTATTGTTACTTGTATTGTTAAAGACAGCAGAATTTATTCTATGTTGATTACAATGCAAAGAAGCTCATGGATGTTTATGGATACTATGACATGGAAAAGCAGTAATAAGTTGGGGTAATAAAGTGGGTAAAAGCTACATCACGTAAAAGGAAAATTAAAAAGATGAGAAAACTTACTGAGGAAAGTAAAGAGATTACAAATTTGTATGCTGTGAGTAGAAAATTTAAGGATCCTATGATATCATTAAACCAGGAATTTTGCAAATATGAGTTAGTGAAGCCTTTCCTAGTTTCCAGCTAATTTGTGCCCTCAGTTGACTGCAAGCTCCAATTAAAACCTTTTCTACTTTCAGGGTACTTAAACATCCCCCCCACCAGGTGAATTCTCTGTTATGAGTGGATGGTTTCTTTCTGCTCCTTTATGCTCTCTGTTTCTTTCCAATCACATGTGGGACTAAGATGTTGGTATTATGCCATTATTGGGATTTGTTAATATACTTTTATGCATCTTCATTATTCAATAAACTGCAAAAGCTGCTTATTTAGGCAGTGAGTCTGAACACTCTGTTATTAGTCCAAGCTTCTGGCAGGATCTTTTCCTGGAGGTAAAATGGCATCTTTCCAAATTGCACCTTGGCAGAGATTTTGGCTGTGCTTAGACCCATGGGATTTCCTCTTTCTGTATTTCTAAATCATTAAGCAACAATAAAAGCTTTATCATATTTAATACCTTGAATTTTATAACAATTATTTTAATGGTCTGAGGATAACATAGTTAATAATGTCTTCTAAATTCTGATCCCACATGCTGCATTACCTACCAACTAATACGCCAGTAAGTTTAACCTTTTACATTGTGACAATAGATAATCTGTGGATTCTGAGTGTGGGAATTTCCTACAGTAGGACAGCATGTGTATTTTGATATCAACCTTTACCATAAATAGTAGCAGAGTATACAGTAATGGCTACACATTTGTTTTAAACTTGCTTGCAAGAGTTGGAATAATGAATATCTAAAACTAGCTGAAGTATCTGTATGCGTACTGAGCAGGATAGATTGCAGTTTTGATATGTAGCAACTTCATAAAACATTCAAAAAACAGATCTGGGTAATACAGCCAAACAAGAATTGCCTTTCAATTCCATGGCACGAAGGCAGCTATTTAAATAAGGCCCTCGATCCCCTTCCCCAAGTATTCTGCACTTGGGGAAGACAGCTGGAAGATTCTGTGTCTGGAGCTTAAGTCTGAAGACACTTTGTTTTAAATGTTTGTAAGTATTTCTGACAGCAATTCTGGCACTAAAGCAGAAATGTAGTACAGAGCAAACTAGTAAATATGAAGCTTCCTTGCTAACAGGCCTGCACATGTTAATGTAGAACCAGAACATGGCTTTTGGAAAGCCTTAACCTTTGGTCATTAAAGTAAACAGGGGACACATTCCGAGCTCAGTTCATTTGTCAAGCTGACAACAGCTGGGAGATCTCTGTGCAAAATATAGGAGCATCTGGCTATCCAGAATGTTTAAGACTTTACCTATTGCTCTCTCATCTGCTTAAATGAATTCAAGATGTTAAAGATGCCTAAAAATGGTGATTAAAGATTCCATGCATATAGACCTCAGATCCCAATAAATGTTAAGGAGAAAACCATACAAATACTACTGCTAAACAAAACTAGCATCAGAGATCCTAAGCAACTGAATGAACACACAAGGAGAATATAAAGAACTAGAAGACACAATATTTGTAACAAGGACCCAAGCCTGAAAAAGTCAGGTTTGGAATACTAAATGCCTGTTGCAGATTTATGAAAGGCTTCACGTAACTGTGAGAATTGAATAATCAATAAAATACCACTTACATTTTATTTTTATTATGTGACATGTAAATGTGTGTGCACGCACAAAGATATAAGAATGAGGCTACATTTGGAGCCCTGTGTCTAGTTTTTGGCCCCTCAGCAGGACAGATATGCCAACAACTGGAAAGAATTCAGTGGAGGGCGGCTAACTTTGCTACAGGCGTGTGACAGGCAGTGGAGAGGCTAAGGATGCCAGGCTTCTTAAATCTGTGAAAAAGAGATGTAATAGCAGCCTCTTTCACCAACTAAAATGAGCTTTTAGGAATATGGAACCAGACTCTTCTCAGAAGGGCATTCCAAAAATCAAGAGGCAAAATTCACAAGATGCAGTAACAGAAGATACAGGCTGGCAATGACGAAAGAAGTCCCCTCATAGAGGCTACTATGCACAGAATGGATAACCAGAGAGGCTGTGTAATCTCTGTCCTTAGAGATCTTTAAATTCACCTGCACACAGCTCTGAACAACTTGGTCAAACAACGTAGCCTTGTTTTGAGTGGGGCTTTAAAAGAGATCACCTCCAGAGACCCCCTCAAACCTAGATTTTTCTGTGGTTCTGTTTCATCTTGTCCAAAAAGTTCCAAAATTTACTGTATTGAATACTTTGTTCCAACAGTTTCAAGCTACATGGAAGAGACTCTCATAAGAAGGAATCAGCTTTTAAACAGCCAATTGCAGAAGATTTGGGATTCTTTTTTTTTACATTAGGAAAGCATGAAAGGTCATCTGGCTTTAGAGATACTTCTGAGATATGCTGCTACGAAAAACATGCATTTTTTCCTTCCTCTGCCAAGAAAACTTGAAGGCTGGTGTCTACATGGGTAAGTCTAATAGTTTAATTTGGAAAAAAAGCAGGAAGGTGAAGAACAGACTATTGTAATCTCATATGTATGATCATTTGTGCAAAACTGGTTAGTTTGATCTTATACCTAAATAAATTTTCAGTTATTGCATCACTCTTGCCACCAGTGCTGTTATTTTTGTAATTCTGATCTTTAAAGATTATGTTGAACAGCTTCCATGATCATGCAGAGAAATAGCAATACTTGATTCTCCCAAAGTTTCTGTAGACCAACCCATATTGCTACAATAACTAGAAAACTTAGAAATGCAAACCTAATTTTACCTTTATTTGTTCATCTGTAGGAGAAAGAAAGCAATTTCCCAAACCAAATTCCCACCACCTACTTTTTTCCCCCCCCCCCCCCCTCCAGAAATAAGTTAATTTCAGCAAGGTCACTATCTTTATCCTACACCCTTCTTCCATTTTTAGTGCTAGTACAGAAATTTTATGGCTTGAAAATGAGATGTAAATAGAAATAGCTATTATTCTATGTCAGGAACAAAGAGATGACATTAAAGGAGAATCTGTTCACTTCACTAGAAGCCAGACTAAATTAAGTCTTGACCTATAGCACACTGTGATGCTATCAGAATCTGGTTTAATGCCAGCTAGTCTCAATGACGCCTCTGTAATCTAAATTCAGCTATTAAAAAAAAAAAAACAAAAAAAAACTTTTCAACAGAAAAGGCGGCAAATAACACACAATTGTAGATAACCTTTTCTAAGCTTACAAAAATGCAGTAAAGCATATATTATGTTTCATCTGCTAAAATATCTTTAAAATACACCTTTAAAAGCAGCACATTACAACTGAAACTCTAATTCCGTCTAGTCTTTCTAAGGTCCTTCAAGTGTTCCAATCCCCACAAGACTTAACATTCATTTTGAGGCTCTGCCTAGGACAGAGAGGGGAGGGAGATAATGGGCAAAGGAAAAGAGCAAAGGAAGAAGAAAAGGAAGAGTCTGTCTTTCTTTTGTTGTTTAAGAAGGAATCATTTGACTAAAACTTATTAAACTATGATAGAGCATTTCCATTTACAGTGGATTTAGTTTTAAACATCATACATGCTGATTTAATCAGATCACAGCCACCTACGAAGATATGCCATCTCCATTTTCCTGCCTACACCTTCAATAGAGCAGACCGATAAAAGTTTTTGGTTCTATGCCAATAAAGCTTCCAAGCTTATTTCATAACGGCTGAATGTGAATGCAATCTTTGTCTATTCAAGGTGATGCATAGTTCAGAGAAAAACCTCAAGGAGACAAAAATCACAAGGAAAAAGCTCCATCATTTAGGTCAGGAGATCATTTAGCCATGCTTCTTTCCCTCAGAAAGCCACAAAAGTCCCGAGGTCTATCCCGAACACCTCGTATATATTCTCTATAGCAAATTTACATACAAAAAGACTCTTCTAAATCATCTCTTTTTTCAACTAAATATCACCTAACCATCTTTCCTCATAGTTCTTTAGTTCTCTAGTTCTTTAGGAAAAGCACAAAATTTGACAAAAAAATAAAATGAAAGAAACTCAGAATTGCTGATTAATGACGAGAGAGAAGAGAGAGGAGAAAAAAAAAAAAAAAGCTCTATGGTTCCTTAACTCTTTATCCATTGCCAAAGAAAAATATCTTGCTGAAATGAATGGTTTGTAAACCATTGGACCAATGGTTTCTAAACCAAATGGATTCTAAAAATGATTATTTGACAATAATGAAAATACCTAGCTAAACAGTTCTACAATGTTTAACTGCATTTCAGGTTGAAATGGTACGGCAAACACCAGCATGTGAAAGATAGACTGGCCCTGAGCCTTAAAATTGCTGCCAACTCCAGAGGAAATCTTGCATCAAATAACCTGAGTTTTGATTTCCTAGATGAGAAATGGTGAGGCATGGGCTCATGAAGTTTGGGGAAAAAAAGAGATTTGAGAATATTATCAAGACATGAGTAACCACAGAG
>VZSV01000115.1:2137407-2147849 GCA_013398735.1 Nothocercus julius
CACGTGCCGGGGCGGGGCACTAGGAGGCGGGGCGGGGCGGGGCGAGCTCCACTCCCGCACGTGGGGCTCGTGCCGAAGCACGTGGCCGCCCGCCTGGCTTCCACCGCTGCGCGCATGCGCATCCCCCGCCCCTCTGCGGCGGCAGCTCCACGGCGCGTGCGCGGCGAGAGCGTCATGGCGGCTCCCTGCGGCCGCTTCCTGCACATGGGCTGAGTGGGAGCCGGCAGCTGCGAGCGCCGCCAGCGCCATGGGCACCCGCGCCATGCTGGCCCTCGAGCGCTCCCTGCTCAGGGGCTTCCTCAGCCCCGCCGAGGCTCTGGAGTGGAAGCAGGGCGAGCTCGCGGCGGCAGGTGAGGCCGGGCCGCTGGCGGCTGGGAGCGGGGATCCCGGCCGTTGTTGGTGCGCAGCGCGCGGCTTCCTCTGGGGGCATCTGAATGTGCCCTCGCCGCCCCCTGGCGCTGCCCGCGCCTCTGCGGAGGCTCCCGCGGCGGCAGGTCGGGGCTCTGCGCCCGGCGCCGCGGGAGACGCGCCCAGGCGGCGGGCGCGGGCAGTCCCGTCGGAGCCTGTCCTGTAGGCGAGCGGGCCGGGAAACAGAGCGGTGTGAATCGCCTGCTTTGTGCCTGTAGCCCTTCTGCAGCTGCCCAGGGGCACACGGAAAGGTCTCCTGCGGGCAGGGCTCCAGGCTGTTCCTGAGCAGGCTGTGCTGCGGGGAAGCCCGGCAGCGCTTCACAGATGCTGCGCGTGGGGCTGCAGAGACACTTCTGCCCTTTGGGCAGTCTAGGAATCCAGCTGTGCGTACGGTATGGGCTGTAACATTGACACATTTAGGGGTTGTAGAGGCATATCTCGCTGCTGAGAGGTTCTCTTATCCTTACCTTGGCACTTAATGAGTTTTGGAAAAAAACTGTATGCTTTTAGTTAGCTCAACTTTATAATGTTACTTCTTATTTAGCCTTAATCACTGTATTGACCAGAAATCCTAGGTGACTTTTTTTTTTTTTTTATAATCTTTTCAACGAGAGGAGTGTGTGTTTTGTTCTAATGATGTGTTGCCATTAGCTTTGGAAAGGATTGATATTGTAGAAATGTGTCTTTGGTAGTGAGAGAAAATGATGAGGCTCGTGATGACTGTTAGCTATTACTGAAGCGAACCTTAATTAGCCTGAAACCAAAGTTAAAGTCCATGACCTTTAATTTTATGGTATCTTTTGGAATGGCCAACACAGAATCCAGAGTAGAATTTATGGAATTATAGACAGTCATGCTGCAGTGTTAGTGGAAACACAACCATCAGCGTCCTCCCTGCCAATAACGATTCCAGTCAAATACACCCCTGCCTCTCTGAGGAACTATGATCTGCTATAAGTTGTCCTTTGGTGAAAGACCGTCTCCCCACAGAGCAGCTGAGAGGAAGTTGCTTATCTCTCTGCTCTGTTGAGAGTGTAGTGTCAGCAGGGCTTCGCAAGTGTTACTCTTCTTTTGCATGTGCCCTTTCAGCTTAATGTCTTTTTTCATTCACTTAGCACAAACAACCTCTCACATCATTTGTCTGTCTTTTGCAAGCAAGAACATAAATTGTCGTAAATAGCCTGGCGCGGGGAGTTGAGAGTGAATGTCTTTCCATCTTCCATTCCTACCAAGTCATCCGTCTCTGCCATTGAAGCTCATTTTTAGCTTGGGTCTTCAGGTTGCCAAAGTTCTAGACTAGTTGTTTGCAGCTAGGAGAGCTTGGTGTTAGTATCAGGTTGACTTCCTTGCACAGCTGCAGCTTGTGTGAATGTACCCCTGTGCTGGTGTTTATTTGGGTAGCTTGGGTGCTGTGTTAGGGCAGCTGTGGCAGCAGTGACTGCATGAGAGCTGCAGTACCCACCTGAAGTCACGGATTTGACTGCAGTCAAGGCAATGAAACAAATTTGATAGCGATTTTGCTCAAGAATGTAAGGTTTTAATGCTTCAAAGCTGATCTAACGGACAGCTGCTTGATTGGTTGCATGTCTTGAGGGGGGTCAGGGGGAAAGGAAAAGGCCTTTTGTGAACAAAGATTTAGTCTAGTCAATATTTGGTTTGTTTTGAAACACCTTATGAATTAAATATATGGTGTTACATGAATTCAGTTTGTCTTGCAAGAAACAAGCAGAGAAAATGGACTTGTAACAATGTGGTAGCTGATCTTAAGAATCTCGCCTCTTATGCAGACTTATCATTTAGTTAGTAAATTTATCTTGAGAAAATATATATACATATATATATTTTTATAGAGCTAAAGTCACAGCTAATGGGCGATATGACTATTCCCAGCAATTAAAGGAAGTGCAGTCCCTTTACCTGGGAATTTATTCCCTGAACTTTTACAACTATTGAACTGGCTTTGTCACGGCTGTCCTATTCTCCTAAAAAGGTTGTCTTATAGGTTTTTACTATAAGTTAGTAATTTAAAATTTTTTGGAGGAAGTTTATCTTTATTTTTTTAAACCCTCTTCTGATGATTGAAGTCTTCATTAACTTTAGTGCCTTTATTTGAAAGGCCATCCACATATTTCCTTTTAAATTCCTGTGTATTTTTTTTTTTTTTGTGCTTTGCATTCATATAGCAGCTTGTATTTAACTATAGCATTAATACTTGCTCTGTAAAATTCCTTTTGAATAAGATAACTCTTGTCACTGCTGTTACTTAGCTTAAATAGAACTGCTCTTATTGTAAGGTAATTTTTTTTTTTTTTTCAAAGAGGGGATGTATATGCTGTGATTTGAATAGTTCTTCTAACATGAAGTTGTTTCTAAGTTGATGCTTTATTTCTTTTTACAGAAAGTGGACTGCTGCTGAAGTTAATTTTTGATGGGAAATACGAAGCAATGTTTTCAAATTCAGCTATCCAGGATATTTTCAATGCGCCTTCTGTGACAGAGGAAAATATTGACAACTACTTGGAGGAACAGATTCTTGCATATCTGGACTGTCCTGCAGAGGCTGATAACATGGAAAGGTGGATATAATTGGTTATTATATGGAAAGTTCAATAGTGACTATTTTTTCCTTTTTCTCTTTCTGAAGAGAAAAAATTTTAAAATAGTTTTTCTGTAGAGTGTAAGTTCTTCCCTCACCCTTTCCTACTGGAGCATCTATTCTTTATTGGTTCCTTCTCTGAAGCACAGTTATCACGTACATGTGTATATGTGAAATATCATTTAATATCACTGTCAAAACAATGTCTATTCATATTTTTCAGCTTGATTCATAATAGGATTGTGTTAATATCTTAAAATGAGTAAGATATTAGTATTGGATGATATCCATGGAATGATTAATTTTGTATTTAAAGTTTTCTGTAAGATAGACTCACTTTGGCTTACACTAGGAGTAGTGGAAGTAGAAAGTGTGTGTATATGTGTAATTTAATATTTAAATAATAAAACTTAAATAGTTTTCATTTGTGTGCATATAGTTTTTTAAAGGAGCTAGATGGGAAGAAGTTTTTTTTTTTAAAAAAAAAAAGGGGGGGGGAGGAAGATATGAGAAGATAAAAGATAAAGGTAAAAGGAAAGTAAGTATTGCGTGTCAGTGTGGCAGAATAAAATACATGTGTGTTGGTGTGACAGGCATGAAAACAAGAAGTTTTGCTAGAATACCAGAAAGAAACAAGTAACTGGCAATTCTAAAACACTAGGCTGAGACTTTTTTTAAAGCTATGGATCGTAGTGAGACGAAAGATGTGCTCTAGTATGCAATTCCTAATCTCTGTCTTGTTGTTTGTAAATCAGTCTCTCTCCTGTTAAGAAGGTTAGAGAAAGAGAGCCTAAGCTTTAACACAATACAGTTTGATGCGCTCCTGTTTCTGGACTGGAGCATCCAGAGGTTGTTCCTGTGGGTTTTGTCTCTAGCTTCTTTTGGAGCTTTTTTTTTTTTTCTTGTCTTTGTTTTGTTTTTTGTTTTATGTTTTGCTGCTGTGGTATATGGCTGGAATTTATATGGTGACATAATTTTAGAGACAAATGTTAGTATTGGTAACTTTTTTCTTGGAATAGTTTATTCTGAATTGTGTGACAAACATGAAATGGACTGAAAGCTATTAACACAATCCTGGTCTTAGTCCTTGATGAATGCATACGTGAAAGAGAGAGGTTTTATGAACTGTGTAGCTTCTTTAAAGTAATCATATGTATACTATACTTTATCTTGTCGTGGTGACATATCTCTATTCCTCTGTGGATTTTTTTTTTGGCCCATATGCTGTTTGCAGGACTGCACTGCCTCTGTTGTAGCATGCAGAAGGCAGCAGTCTGTTTCTTAGTACTTTAGTCTTACAGTTTTCTTTCTTGTGCAAATCTAGGCAGCATTAGAAGCCCTCTGCCCAAAGGTATGAAAGCAAAATCACAACACTGAACCCTTCAGAAGCAATTTCCTCCTAAGATTGCATACTATAATTTTATTTGAAATGGAAGTTTGGAGTAGTTTTATTTCAAAATGTACCACGGTCTTCCAGAAATATTTTGTGTTTAGTAGTCAATTTTTTTTTTTGCAAATTCTGTTAGTGATATTACGACACAATTTGAATGATGTTAGTCCTGGAAGATGAATTGTTTACATCTTCCTCATCATAGAAAGTCTTCTGTTAAAAGACAGATCACCTCCTGCTTTAGGCAGACATGGTCTACAGTACTTACCTGTAGCATGTACTGCTTTGCCTCCAATGACTTTCTAGGTTAAAACAGATATTTTTCCAAGCTGCAGGTCCTGTGCCTTGTGTGAGTGCCTTATGGAAGAAATTAATGCAACTTTTACATATTACGTTGACCTTTCCCTGCTTACAGTGAGAATGTCTGACACCTTCCAGTAATCCTAAGAAAATGTACTAAGTTCTAGCTTAGAAAACTCAGTAATATGATGACTTGTGACTGTAAGTACACAAGTCCTAGTTCAAATTAGTTTTTTTTCCCCTGAGATTAAAGTCTTAATTCTGGAAATTAAAAGATCTTAGTGGTATCTGAATTCGATCAGAAATGGAGAATTTGGATAGCGTTAACCTTATTCTTTTAGCAAAATACGAAACTGTACAAAGCATAGTTTTATAATAGCATTAAAAACTCTTAAGGAGTTCTTTCACTGATGCTAAAAGTAAGGAGTTTCAGGGTAAAATAGCTTAATACTTAGACCTAGAATATACATATATATTTTTGGACATAGTCTGCAACTTTTTCTGCTTTCATAGTCAGGACTTTGTAAGAAAACTATTTTAACAGTATTTTAAGTATTTTTAAAATTAAGTATTTTAAAAATACTTAAAATACTGTTGCAGCTATTTTTAAAATTAAGTATTTTAAAAATAGCTGCAACGTTTTCTAAGTTTGAGAAGAATACTTTGAGACTTTATTTTTAAGCCATGAAGTTTAAAGTGCCTTCCTGAAAAATCTCCAAGAGATAGAGAAGTAGTGAAGATGATAGAAAATGTTACAGCTAACTTTTCTTCCTGCTGTGGCTACTCAGTTCAAAGGTTAACAACAATCTTCTGTAGAAAAATACAGCTTGGTAGTTGCATACCAAGTGTCAGCAGAATTGTCAAAGATGGAGGCATGGTATATATGTGTCTATATAGGAGGGGAATATATATATATATATATTTTCCTATTTCCTCTTCCTTTCTTTCATTTGAAGGAGGAGCATTTGTTTCCTGAGACACATTTTGACTCTAGAGACTTGAAGGAAGGGTTTTAGAACTCTAAAAGAGCTTGAAGGCCTCCTGTTGTGCTCAATCCTAAAATCTAAAGGAGCAGGGAAATGAGCAATGTGGTCTTTATTGACCATATATTTACCTTACTAAATATATTAATGAATACCAAACTTTACAAAACAAATCCATACAAAGAAGTTTGTTTTTTATTTCCCAATATGGATGATATTTCTGGTATTTCTCCCAAGGCGTGTGATGGTTAATGAATTTGTGTGTCATACATATGGAAAATGTGGAAAAATAAAAGTGAGCAAGCTTTTGTTTTTCATCTGGCATTGAAGCATTTAAAGTGGGGGGAAAAAAGAAAACTCTATTCAGTTTCTCGTGTGTGTGTGTGTGTGTGTGTGTACACCCAGAAAGTACAGGAGGGAAGTCACAGCAAAATTAGAACTGTAATGCAGTCTTCTTTAAAGCATATCCAGGTTATTGAATGTTCTTACTTTTATACGTGAGTTATAGCATAACATGCAAATCCATTTTTCCAAATATGAACGTTCAATTTTGTTTTATTTTAAATCTAGGCAAATTTATATCATGCAATATAAATATTGGAGTGGAGTGTATTTGTATAAGCATCTAATTTTGCATCATTGATCACAGTTGTACTGGGCTTGGTGTAAACATCTGAAACAATCAAAACTCAGAAAACACCATCACATAGAGAAAGGATCAGCAAGAGGGATGGATAAAGACATGGCTAAGGAAATACAGGAATGTAATAAGATGTAGTGTGATTTGTTTTGAATTTTAATGGCCACATGGAATATGCATTTGAGCAGTATTCTTGGGTAGGTAGTTACCATGTGGGTAATGGTAGCTAGTAAATATAACTGTTCAACAAGAGCTCTTTATACCAGTACTCTTGCTTCCAACTTTCCTGAAGTATCTCTTTGTGGCTTTTTTTGTTTTCATGGTTGAATGTTCCCTGCTTCTAGTTTCTCATTGTTCAATGTCTTTTGCACATTCCTGTCCACTATGTACTTGCTCTTCTGTTTGTGGCTTTTCTGTTTGCTTGCTTTTTTTATGGGTTGTATAACACTTTTGTCTTGCAGCTCTCTGTCCCGTTATAGAAACAAAGCAGCTAGGTTTTTTTTCCAGTTCAGTTTTGCCCCTTAGCTTTCCTGTTTTATATCAGATGTTTTTTCTAGATAGGAATTATATTATGTCTGTGATATGCAGCTGGGCATTTGTTGACATATGACGTATCTACAACATAATAGGGCTGAAAGTCAGAAAATCAGAAATTTGTGTAAGTGTCCTGAAAGTCTACACTGTTAAATCTACCACTAAATTCTGAGGGATCCTAACTACCTTCTGCAGACAACAGGGGTTATTTGTTCCTGTAGCTGCCTAAAGAATTAATAAGGTAATGAAGTTAAATGATTATAGCTTCGTAAGTAAGGAAAAACTTATACTCAGTTTCAGAAAGAAAAGCAATTCTCTGAATTTCATTTTTTTTTTCTAAAAGCATATTTTAAATTAAAAAGCATGATTGAGAACTGCTGTCAAAGTATCTGAGGCAAGTCTGAGGTGATATTTAAGAGCTTTTTAAAGATTTATGTAGTTGTTTTATTATCAGAGGGAGCAGAAACAAAATTAATGTCAAAATAGAAATAAGTACATTAATGTGGAACATACAGTGATGCCATGTTCTTTCTCTGACAATGCTGAGGAAAAAAAAAAGTGTCATAGGAAAACATAATGCTTCAGTATGCAAATATGGGATAGTCTGCCTCCTGTACTGATCTGATAATTATATGCAGTCTTAAATTCTGAAACACATAATTTACCTCTGTTTCCAAAATGTTGTCCTTACCATTCTGCATCAACAAGAATATTTCCAAGTCTTAGTTTCCCACATGGCTCTGCCTTCGTGAGCAGTAGGTTCATTATACTGGGAGTATGATTTTTTATTTTTTTTAAGATTGGGGTTTTTGAATTAACCAATTAATCAAATTTTGTAGTCTTAATTTAAAAAAAATCTGTTAATTGCTTTTCTTATCTATATTGCAGGCAGAGGCTGGTGTTCCTACTTGGTGTGGGCAGTTTGCAGTTCTTTGTCCAAAGCAATTGGACCGGGCCTCCTGTTCGGTTACAGCCTGAGGACTTCTTGCCATCTGCGTTGTTACAGAAATTCTGTGAGGTATGCTTGAGTTTTAATATGCTGTCTTTTTATAGCCACTGCTATTCTATTCGTGGAAAAAAATTATTTATCCAGAAAAGATTCCTCTGTGAGGCAGGGTGGGATTGAATTGGCTTAGTTGCCAAGTCCTGTTTGCTGGTAGTGGAAGTATCATCAGCTGTATCAGCATTTTATGCACTTTCCTAAAAGCAGTTACTGTGTTTGTTGTCAGTACTTAAGAGATTTCCTGCTGAAAGTGTTGGGTTTGGATGGGGAAGCTGTTTGTTTTTTTTTTTTTGCATGGCAACATTTACTTGGAGAGCATTTGCAGTCAGTCAACTTTTATTTTGGGATATATCCTTAAGTGGGTCAGGAAAGGGATATTTATAAGTGGCTCAGCAGGTTTCCCTCTCTGGAGAAGAGCTAGAAGCCAGGTGTTCTGCAAATACCAGAATGCCTGGCAGCTGTAAGAATAGATCTGGTTGCTCAGCATCTTGTCGATTTGTGGATGATGCCAAGTGAATGGCACTGTTACTGGTATGAAAGCACTAGGACAAATAGTATCCCTGAAAGAATAGGGGAATGTAGGAGTTGAAACTGAGGGGCATCAGTTTTAATTGTTTTATCTTTTACAAACATAACTAGTTAACACCATAACTTAGGTTAGTGAGATACATATATGGTTTTTCATGGCAGTCCCATGCTTCGAACTGTCTGATACTGTAGCTGTGGTTCATTACAACTTTCACCTGGAACTAAAGCTATGATAATGTATTGACTACTGCAATATATTGTGTGGGGGCCAGAGGATAACTCCAATTACTTTTTCTTCTGTACTTAAGTGCAAATGTGGCAAGATGTAATTGTTTTTGAAGAGATGTGCTTTTGTCCCTATTCCAAAAACATTGCTGATTTGGGATATAATTAAATACAGATTGGATCGGCCATTTAGAAATGCAATTTTTCAATGGTTAAAAGCTAGCCTGAAAAATTCCACCTTCCCTCTTTACTTTTTTTTTTTTGATTGAGACAGCCTTCTAAATAGTGCCATCTCATATTACTTTCTGGGCAGAGTTTTTCCTTTTTTCCTTTTACATGGTGTGAATCTGCTCGCTTCTCATCATTTTCAAAGAAGGTTATCTTTAACTGCCATTTAGTATGGTGGAACTAATCTGCTTATACACTTGTATATGTTACTTTGTTAGGTGTTGTTTAATATGAGATTTTTTTAAACAGTTGAAACCAGGAATTCCTTACTGCTGATACAGAGTAATAACTGAGAATATTGTTGTTGTTATATATAGACTGCATGAGTTGGAAATAGTCGTAAAAATTCTGGATTGCTACATTTTCTGCCAATGCTGCATGTACAGATGACTTGCTTTGCATTTAGAATTTCGTTATGAAATGGGTATGGACTGTGAGCATTGTAAATGCTGTAAACAGTGGAATGAGGGGAGGTTTGACAAGTACCTCAAGTTTCACATAAAACTTGTGGATCTGTGTTGTATTACTGTGGCATATTTTTACAGGAATGCCATAACTCACTAAATCCTGCCTTAGTTTCATTCCCAAGTTTGTATTTTGAAATAACTTTAATTCAGGTGCAGTATCTATGCTATTTTTTTAAGTAGATGTTTATCAGTTTGCTGAATCTTTTAGAGCTGGCATGATAGGGCTGCATTTTCTTAGTTTTTAACATTGGACATTCAAATCTAGTCTCCTAATGACTTGATGAGAAATAACTCTGGAAGCCATGTGTACTAAAGCCTTGAGAATGAGAAATCGATTAGCAGAAATTAAGTATGCTGTTTCTGAGGGGAAAATATTTTCATAAATGAGCAAAACATTCATTTCTTCCATTCTCCTGTCTTCTGTGGGTGTTATTTACTGAAAAATCCTAGCATTCTATATTAGTGTTAATGTACAAGCTGGGTTTTAACACTGAAGCTGCAGCCCAAGATGATAGTCTCAGAATTGCTCTAATGGGCAGGATTTCTAGACTTGTGAAGCTCTCTGTTCATAACTTATATCAACCATCCTGTTTATTGTATATTTTAATGGAAGAATGAGATAATAATTGCCTGTTGAATGAGAAAATACATGTCCTTTAGATTCTGTTATAGCAGCGAATGTAATGCATTGGTGGATGTTTGCTTACAGAGAGAAGGTATTCCAAAAAATAAATTGGCAAGAGGAAGTAAAGAAAAACAGACCTGAGCCTGCTTCTAAAGTGCTGCATCGAACTTTTATATTTCTGTAAAATATAGCTGTTTATGCATTCAGGCCAAAGAAATTTGGTATTATAAATACTATTACTGTCTTCATGTAAGTTAATTTTTTTTCCCCAAGCATATTAAACAGTTATGTGACGAAATATACTCTGCAGTTCTCTTCTGTCTTAAACATTTTTAATTCAAAAGTTTTCACATGTTTTGGATTCTTTTATGTGTACTCTTTTCTTTCCCAAGGTTCTTAGGATAAACACTCTGTAAAGACGAACACTTCAAAATTTGGTCATTTTCACACTTGCATTAATCTGTCTTTCCTCTATTGCATGCCCAGACTTTAAAAAAAAATTTGGGCTGAAAATA
>VZSV01000115.1:2156117-2172652 GCA_013398735.1 Nothocercus julius
TTTTTTTTTTTTCCTTCTCTCTCCCTCTCTCTCCTGGGCTTGTGTAGCCTGGGATCCGAAGAATTTACAGGGTTCACAGCACAACTAGAGAAATGAACAGGGTGGGAAAACCCACTCAGCTCAGAGTGCAGCAGAGCTGCTTAAATATGCACACCTTTATGCTAGATTAAAACACACTTTTATAAACTGTTGTAGCTGGTTTTATATTTTATAAAAATATATTTATAATTTTTTAAAAAAATTAACACTTTCACTTTTATTCATTTAAAGTATCCTTACTTCCTTGCAGACTTTGTGGTGGTGGACTCTAAGATGTGTGAATGTTCATCAGCAGTTGTTAGAAGAGCGATCACCTGAGCTATTTACTCTTGCCCAGGCCTGTATAAAACAAGGTATGCTTGTAATTACTTGATTTGTGAGTCTGCAGCACCATTTGTTAGTGATCTTTGAGGGAGAGTGTTTTGGGTAACATGAAGCTTCTCAGGTCGTTATGTAACTATATGGAAAAGGCCTAGAAGAGAGAAAGAGCAGAAGAGGAATTAAATTGAGTTGAATTTGTGTGACACATGCAAGATGAAGCCAGGAATATCTGAATGTAGACAAAGATCCACCCCCCCCTGCCATGCATATTACAGGTTAGCTTCTGGTAAGGTAACTGAAGGCAGTTTGTGCAGTTTTCATTTCTGACTTTGCTGATATTATTTAGTTTTGAAAGGTGAATGTCCCTGTTCTTCTGCATCTTTGAGGGAGACGAACTTTTTTCCTGTTTTGTCTCCATCTAAATTTTGAAATTGGTTACCTTTGATCTGAGAAGGATTTGTTGAGGATAACATTAAATAATAAAATAATGACATTCATGAAAGTACAATGTAGAACATTAATGGAATATTTGACATTTTATTTGGGATTTTTCTTTTGAGAGGAACAACTGATAAAGCTGAAAAGCAGACCACTTTTATGCGTGTTGGTGCCTCGTCAGTTAATTTATTAGCAGAAGGTTTTTTTGGTTTAACTTCATAAGCCTGAAGTTTCTAACCAAGTAGTCCTATGAAATTTTCTCTTGCATTTAGAAATGAATTATGATGATGTGTCCTCTTTGGCATTTAAAATGCCAGTTCAAATGCCCCTCTGCAATTCTGCCCTCATGAAGGAGCTTTTGATTAGAACTTTGTATGGGTGCAAGCCATGCAAATGATTTCCAAAACAAACTTTTTTTTTCCTTTGAAAAACTTCCAACTAGGCAGCAAAGATACTGTTAGTGCAGTAACAAATTTGTGGAGAGGCTTTCACTGGAAATTTCTAAGCAATTGCAGATTTTAGTTGTCATACCAACCACAGTGAATGTCTAAAAATGATTCATCAAAAAGAAAAGATTGATACACTTCTCTGATTTGTCATTGTAAACATGTATGGTTTTGGCACATGTTTCCTGTAGATAGTTTTATATTTGGATCATTGTAACTTGTTAGCTACTGAAAATCAGGGAGTAATGTATGTTTTATGACTTTTTTTTCTTGGAAATTGAATCAAAATTACTTAAAGTTGCAGTATTCTAAGGCTTCCAGTTGTGTGCCTGCACGTTCAATACCTCATAGGCTTAACTGCACTCACAACAGCCCCTTAGCATTTAGTTCCTCAAACTACTCTAAGGAATCAATACAAGTGTATATCTGTGTGTTAGTATACAACGATGGGTCCGGTTTTTGTTTGCAATATCATAAGAAATTAACATCTGCAAAATCGACCTTTTGGAAACTATCAGACTAACATTATATATACTTGGAGTTTTGAAAGCTCGTAAATGACAGTCATACAAAATCATTTACAAAATTATTTATCAGAAGTCTTTCTTAGAGAGTGAAGTAACTTTTGCTAGAACTTCAATTGTTTTGTGGTCCTATGTGAATCATTCTGTTAAAGTAAATGTGTTTATTAAGCATGGGCAAAAATATTAGACACCTCAGATGCTTTTTACAGCGAGTGTATGTTACCTACATATGATGTTAGCGCTCAACTACTTTCTCAGTTTTGAAATAACATGTTTGAAATTTTGTGTGTCAAAAGTGGTGTTTAAGTTGTACAGACTTTGTGCTTAAGTAGTTGTAGTCCCTTAATTTTTTTTTAAGGATTGAGTTATAAGCCTGCTTTATTTTGTATCCTTTTTCTATTGAAAGCCATTGGAGTAAAATTTGTAAATTGCTGTCTTGCTTTCATCAAACAAAAACTTTCAATTCAGAGTTTGATAAAGAAATTTTAAGTTTCTTCCAGAGTTCACAAGATGTATCCATGTAAATCTTAAAAAAAAAAAAATTACACTAATTTGTGTGGTTTCTTAGTTTCTGAAGTTCAAACTTATCATTAGCTTAAGTGAAACAAAGCATGCTGATGGGGAGTGTGATTCTTAACAGTACTGTGGGGCAGGGTGGCAGTATCCTTGCTTAGGAGATTTATTAAAATATCTTCAATCTACAAGGGAGTGGCAATCTCTAAATGTTATAAGAAAAGTTTTTTTTAAGAAAGTCATGACAATATTAATTGTATTTTTTCTTTATGTAATAAGGCTTTTTACTAGTCTGAATAAAGCATATTAAATAACACAGTGTCTATTTTGAATACCATCTTTCTAGGCAGGCACTGTAAATTTAAAAAGAATTATGTTATATAAACCTTTTCTAGCTAATAAATAAAAATCCAAAGGGGGGGGGGAGAAAAGAACTTCTTTAAAAATAATAAACACAAACTGCTTTAAACTTAACACTTAAAAAATATCAAATTTCTTTTCTTAGAGACTTCAGGCTTCTTTACCGAGATACTCTTTCTTCAGATGAAGAAGGTGGTCTTCATCACTTGGCAAACCAGTAATTGTTAAAACCAAAACTATTCCTAAGTCCCATTTCATTACTCAATTCATGAGCCAAAGTTTCTCATTTTAAGCCTTTGAATTAAGGAGGGATTTTTATTTTTTTTTAAGTCACTGTTTTCTAAGTTCCTCTATTCTTTAGTAGGTCCTAAATGATTAGTATTGTCTAGTTCTGGTAAGAGTCAGCTTGATAGGAAAATGTAAGAGAAAATTACATTATCCTTTGATTATCCTGGTACTATTTCTTAGATACAAAATTTCAAATGTTGCATATATTTTATACATTGAATGTTTATTTTTAGATGTGTAGAGGAGTGTAGAGTAACAGGTCTGCTGTAAATATAACATTTGATTCATTTTCATAAGTAGGTATGTTTTGAATATTCTTCTGGGTTGTCTCTTGATGGTGCTTTTTTTTAATTTACAGTGACAGAAGCAGAAAATTTGTTCACAGGTGGTGAAAGCTGGCATTTAGAAGTTCAGTTCAATCTTGAATGTGCCTACACATTTCTGTATTACTATGAGTATAAAAAAGCTAAGCAATGTTTCAGTACAGCTAAAGAAAAAACCAAACTGCAGATCAATCTGACAGGTAAGTTTTGCTTGCAAGGCTTATGAAAAAGGTTGGATGGAGCTAACTCTTTGCTTTATGTATCTAAGAAAAAATAATATATATTGAAAATCCATCTGGATTATCCCATTACAGCTGGGCAGATAGTCATGTTCCTTTAAATCAGATACTCTAATCCCTCCTTGTCATACTTCAGTAACTTAGTGAATTTTAGGTCTAGTTAGCTCTATCTGGTGTCACAGTCTATAGTGATGAGTAGAATTTTTTTTCCTTTCGAGACAATTGCAAAGAAGCCCATGTGATGATTTGATGCCATCTTTCACCTTTTGAGCCGCTGGTCCAAATCTATTCCATATGAATAGCATTTAAAAGGCACATTCAGGCCTGCTGTTACTGAAAGGTTTAAGTGAGAAGTCAATTTTCTAACCAACTGATCTATCAGGGATCCAGTTACTGTGGAGACTTCATAATTATCTTTTCAGACATAAGAGAGAACTGATTGGAGTCACACAGATCAGATTCCTACTCTGGCAATTTCTGTTGAAATTATACATAAAGATATGGGATGGTTATGGTTTAGTGGTTTTGTTTCCAGCCTGGCCCTGCTTAAGAATGCAATATTTGCATTTTTGTCTTTTTTAAGAAAGCAAAGTAAATACACAGCTTTTCTATTTGAGAACTTTGGTCCTGTCTGAGTAGAAATACAAGAAAATTTTGTCAAGCTTTTTCCGTGTTCTTTTTAGCAGGTTAGGACTGAAGATTTGCAAATTAGAGTTTCCTTACTAATTACACCCCCTTATCTCCTAAGGCTAGCCAGTCCTACCTATTTAGATTGGAGCTGCAGCTATCCTTTCATGAAACTCCATTTGTTTAATATTTTAATAAAAATATAGAAGACCTTTTTTAAAACTATATACTCGTTTATTCAAAAGTTATCAATTTCCACGGATTCGAGTGAATTCCACGCATTTCAATTGATCCCTACTCATCTTTCCTACTTCAGCAGAGGAAGATAATGCTCTCTGCTGCAAATAGGGATGAGATTTTGGAGATTCCGTATTTCAAAATTTCCATTGAGAATTAGGCAACTTGTAACCAAAAATTCACTGAAGTTTTGAATGCCTGAAAAATACATTTTTAAACCAGTGCAGTGGCTGATATGTGACTTTTTTTAATTAAGCAGGTGTTAAACTTGTGTGACATGTACTGCAAAATTGGCAAAGTGCTTTTGTTTTAAGTAGTATTGAATTGTATTTTTTTTAAAATATGCTTCTAATGATACTTAAACTGGAAAAAAAAAATCAAGAACAAGTCAGATCAAAGTGGCAGGTAACTTAGCTGTCGTGTGTTGTTTTACAACTCCGCCTTTTTCTTTAGAAGACATTTTCAAATTTCTGATGAATAACCCTAACCTTAACCTAGGGGGAAAAAAAAAAAAGCTGTTTTTCAGTAGGAAAAAAAAAAAAAAAATTTGGATGCCCTGGAAGTGTTTGTATTTTTTGGTTACTCTACCAAGAAGTTTTGCTGGTACCAGAGAGTGACTGTGGTCATCTGGTCTCCTAGAAAAATGTTGTTGTGAACTCCTGCAAGTTCTGTGGTTCATATCCATAAATCTGTTAGAGTTATGAATGCCGTCTAACCTGAAGACAAAATGAACATGTGGGAATTGTTGGCATTTGAGAGAGACTCTTGACATGCATGTTTTGGCTAAATAGGAAGAATATTACATCATGAAGGAAGACTTTGCTTTAATATAAAACCTCAGCCTCTCTCAAAGATATTTTTAAGGCTTTTGGAAGCTATCTCCTGTTTAGGGGAGGATATTTGTTCTTTAATTTTGTTCTTTAATGATTGTACTCTTTGCTAGCAGAAGGTTTTGCTAGGTCATAGAACCGCATATGATTTTTAAGAGAATTTGGAAATAGGTAATTAAATAATACTTGAAGGCTCGAGTGTTAGACTCGCTGATGTTTTGACTTGTGCTGTTTGAGCCTTGTATTATATTCAGATCTGCATATTATTCCTGTGTATGTCTTGGTAAGTCACAACCGTTGGTAGCTCCACAGAAGAATTTCAAGTAAAATAAATGACTGTGCTCCTTGTTACATACAAATTTTCTGAAATGAAGGTGGTAATCTGAAATAAGATCAACAGCTCTCAAGGATTAATAATGCTAAAAAGAGATCCTCATATTGTCAGTTTATTGTTTTCATGTCCAAGAAGGCCTGGGAACTTTGAATAGGGGAGAGAAAGTAAAGTCTCTATTGATAATTCTGGCTCCCTTTCTCTTGTGAAAACTGATAGCGATAAAGCAAATTTCTTTTCAGTTTTGAATATGTGGGATTTTTGATACAAAAATGTTTTATTCTGTAATCAACTGAAGAAAAATGAGGAAAGTCTGTGACATAAACATAGGGCGTCTTATGGAAGGTAATACGTAATGCTAGTGTTTATTGGCACTAATCAAGCTTTGTAAATGTTTTATTCAGCTGTTGAGCAGTAAGGCCTAATGGAATGTGAATTACAGTGTAATGACTTAATTCTCCATTTTAATAAAACTCAAGTGCTACTGTGCATGATTGGTATGAATCCGTACACAGTACTTTACTCTCTTTATAGACTGTTCTGTAATTGTAAGATATTTTAAAAACCTCTTTCACTTCATAAACTCTTAAAACAGGACTCACATTAAAAGTGATGGTCGGCAGAAGAAAAGAAATTGGTATAACTGCTAGTTTTCCTACTACCCCCTTCCAACTGCAAGAAAAAAAAGATGGGAGTGCCTGCTATTTCCCTGTTGGTGCCAGGTGACTCTTACTGGCAGTAGCCTCATCCTCTGACCCTAAGCATATGAGAAGTTATTTGTCTTTACTTTGAAGTTTTTATGCTCCACAAATTTTTAAAGCTATAATGAAGTTAAAGCCTGTTCATATGAATTTCATCTGGCTGTGCAAAACCGTCAGTGGGTCAATATTCAGTTCTTTTCTGTATATTTAAGCTTTCACAGCTCTCATTACCTGAGCGTTGTATAATAGTAAGCAAGCAGATCTGCAGATGTTATGGAGCAGTTCTTCTTCTCTTTTTGGCTCTGGTTAAGATTCTGTTATTTTATGTTGCTGTTCTGAAATTGCCCTTTGCTTTTTACTTTTGACTGCAGCTTGGAAAGAGGCTGCTAGCAGAGGAAGAACAGCTATGTTTTCCTTTTCAATTTGGTGTAAATGTCCTCCTGATCAATTACTGTCCTAAAAATTAATACAAGTTGTCTGAGTGTCTATTTAATAAAGAACTGAAGAAACAAAATCATGATGACTTTCACATTGTGTATTCTGAGCGTTGATTAATGCAGTAGATGGTGTGTGTTGGGTTGTTGCATCACTCTCCCATGGTCCTTTCACAGGATCTTATATGCTCTGTTATGGCAATGGCATTTCTGTGACCCGTAAAGTTTTGAAATATTTAAAATGATGGCCTGTAGCTGTAAAATGTAATTTAGAAAATAGGTACTTTAGAAAATGTCATCTCCTTTAAAACTAGTTATGTGAACTACCGTAATGCTGAGCAAAGATGTTTTCCTAAGAAAAATATCTGTGTGAGCTGTCTAGTTATTGTAACAAAATACAGATAAAAGGGGTAGAAAAGAGTATGGAAATAATGGAAAACTAAGGACAAGTTAGACTTCTTTCCTCTCCCATTTTTCTTCAGTCTGTCCTCCCTACCTACTCCCTCACCATTCATTTATCTCTTGTCCCTACGAACTGATGTAGCCATAGAAATTACAGGAATGTGACTTTTGCGTTTATTTTCATCCTGACCATATTTTCTGAATATTCTACAAATCTATAGCTTCCATAGAAGCACTCAGATCGTCAAATGCCCAGAAGTTTAGCTTCAAAAGCTAACTTTTTTTAAATATTGATGCCCATTTTAAGCTTTCATACTGTTTAATTGTTTATATTTGAGACCTTTGTCCATTTTAAGGTTTTATGGGATCTTTATTTGGTTATGTGTCTCTGTGCTATGAATTTCTTTTAGCAGGCAAGCTGAGCAACTGTTTTCAATGGTTTACTAGTATTTTAAAATCATATAAATTTGGTGATTTTAGTTTTTCATATATATTATGGTCATGGAGAGCTTCCTTAACTTTGGATTTGTTTCTGTATTTGTAATATGGTGTTATGAACTACCTAGCAGTGAGGAAACATATTCCATTGCAAGGAGATCAAGCAAAGTTAAATCACTTATGAATCTAACAGGTTGATTTTCAGTGTTTTTTCTTTTATGTTTTATAAGTGGTTCTGGTATATGGTGGAATTACTATTTTTATAGCCAGTATTTATTTTATAGTCAGTAATTTATGTTAACTCTCTGTAGGTGCTTTGGGGAAAAGAACACGATATCAGGAAAAATATGTTGCACAGCTTATACTGGACGTCCAAAGGACAGATAAAGCCCTTCTTCCTCACAGTGAACTAAGCCCATCACCTACTCCTGTAGAAAACTTAACAATGGTATGTATTTGAGAAGAATTGTTCTTTAATTTCTTAAAATCCAGTTGGGATTTTTAATCCACTTTAATGAAAGCATTTCAGATCTTTCCTTGGGGCTTGCAAGGGAGAAGGGTGAGATACCTAGGAGCTCACATATGATTTCTGAAAGCTTTTGGATAAGGTAGGCAGTCCTTTGATTGACAGTGAAGGGTATGGATCTTGCTGTCTGCAAGATGTGTGTGGCTACTCACCTAAGAGCATGTTTGCAAGGGTGAGGTTTCAAAGTTTGGTTATTTCCAGTAACTAAGAATCACAGAATTGGGAAAGGAGATGAGACACTTCCCCTCCCCGCCCAGGTAGCCTGCGAGGCATCACATAAGCCTGCAGACTCCTAAAGACTAACAGACAGGTGTAGGAACAGGGCAAAGATGTACAATTGGTCTAATCCTGTAGGTATGAGTTATGTGACTTGGCCCTACTGATTCTAAGGGTGTGCCTGATAGCTTGTATTGTGGCTGGACCTATAACCACCGAACCACTTCTGGAAAGACATTTTCTTTGCAAAGATATTTTCCTGTTAGTATTTACATTTTCTGGATTCACTGAATAAGCTAAGAAAAAACTGGTACCATATGGTCCAAAATTCAGTCTTTAGGTAGGACAGACTTTTCAAAAAGCTTATGACTAGATAGGCTTTCAGGTAGAAGAGGCATCTTATGCAAAATAGTTTGACAATTTCTCTCTCTTTTTTCTAATTTTAAAACATAAATATTTCAGGAAACTATCCTAGCTTTTCATTTGCATCTTGTCAACCTACTTAAGGATAGTAAGAGCTCAGGAGAAACCAGGTAATGGATGTGTCAGACTTGGTTATAGATTTGAAGTGCTGCCTACCCCAGTAAAAAAAAATGATATAATATTCTTAGTGGACCATAAAAATATATATATACACATATAAAAGGTTTAAAGGTTCTTATTTCCTAAAGAAAATATTGTATAATATTTTCCTAGTCATTGGAAGTTTATGAAAAATTACTTTCAATTTGATATTTCTATGTAAACAATTTTCAATTTGGTGTTTGTAAACCTTTCTTCAAACAAGTCTGTATTTTTTCATATTTTTCAAGTCATCAAAATTTCTCTGCAGCTACTTCTATCATTTTTGTCAATCTATTTTAAAACATTTTTTTCACTCCAACAGAATTATGATTTAAATGACGATACAGTGCTAAATGAGATAAAATTAGCAGATGCTAATCAGTACCAGCTACCTGATTTGTGCGCAGAAGAGCTTGCAGTAATCCTTGGAATTTGGTAAGGTAATTTATAGTTACTAGGAAATTAGTTAAATCTTTCCAGTAACAAAATAACACACTGACATGTTGAGCTTTTTCTTCTTTCTTTCTCTATTGTATAGTTTGCCTGTTAAGTTACAAAATTTGCATAAGTGGATTGAATTTTCAATTTGCTCAGAATGAAAAATGAATATCCAGTTTGGATTTTCAATAATGTTTTGTTAACATCATTCTTTTATCCTGGAAAGGCTTCTTGTCCTCTGTCTCGGTTTAATCATCTTTTAAGTGTCATATGATGTTTAGTCATCATATAATAATGACATTTAGTTAAAGTCAGAACCTGCAATGTCAGCCTTGTATAAGGGTCAGCCTAATATCTCAAAAACAAATAAATAAAAAACCCTCCACTGCTCAGTTCAACTAAAATAGCGTAGATTCTGACTGGCTGTTGCTAGCTAAAGCTGTAGCACAAAGTTCCCATTGTTTTGGACCTAAGTTTACTTTTCCTGGTTTTCAAAACTTTTATATTGTGTGGGTTTGGAAAAGGGCACAATACAGCAAAGTGGAACCTGAGCTTTCAGAATAATAAGCCAGCTTCTAATTAATAATCTAGTTTACTAATACAAAATATTTCTTGTTCTACAAGTTAGTTGTCTTTTAGCTAATTACAGTTGTCATATAATTTTCCTGTGTGATTGTTCCAGAAGTAGGAAGAGTAGTGGTGAAGTAAGAACAGTTACCACTGTTCTGTTCACTATTCTATTATTCACTGTTAGAGTATCCATCATTTGTAATTCTCAAAGCACTCTTCTGATCCGTAAGTTGCAAAATGATGGGGAAAGTACTAATGAAATTTCTTAGCCAAGCCAGAAGGTGGCCAGGAGCAGAACAAAAGACCTTCTAGCTCCTTAGTCCCAGACCTTCTCTATGAAGGCACATGCATAGGCACATGCCTTGACTTGACTTTGATAAGCGTGACAGCAGTTGCAGTTATACTTCAATGTTTAAAGTGCATAGTCATTGAAAGGACCAGTGAGAGAACCTGCGGACATCAGTTAACAACAGATTTGACAGTAATTCTTCTGTTATGTGTGTTTGGTTGTTTTTTCTGCTTTGCAGTGCAGGTATGAAATTTTTGTCCCTCAACCCTATTTGCAAAAAACTTTTAGCTGTTTTTCCCCTTCTTGTGGAGGGAAAGTTGTCTCCTTTCACGTGCCCGTTTTGCAGACTGCAGTTTATGGAGGTCCAGACGCTTTCTTGGTTTTCTAGTTGAAGCTGAATGTGAAGCCGGACATCTCTGGCTTCAGCTATGCCCTTTAACCTTTCAGCCCATCCACTGCACGCGAGAAGTCAAGAGCAGAACATGTACTGTGTCTTCATATTTCCAAAGACTCAAATTGTTTTCAAGGCCGCATCTAGATCCAGTTTGGGGACAAAGGGAGTGTGGTTGACATTGATTCTTGGCTCAGTCATTTCTAGTCACCCTGTCCCCAAATCTCTTGCTTCCTGACAAGCATTTTTTTGTGTACTTTTTTTAAAACAATATTGTGCCTTTTCCCTCCACCCTTCCCAAGGAAATTTTAACTTGCCATGTTAGTCTTTCTCAGTATTTTGTCAAAGGAGAGTTAGTATTTGACATTTGCTGGCTGCCCAGTAGGTTTCCTGACCACAATGTATCACTTGGAAACCACCCCTGTCATGCTATGAATAGTGGCTAGAAACCATCCCATCTATTGGCTCTGTGTGTATGGTATGATTCAATGGCATTTAAGTTAGGCAATACTCAAGGCAATAAATTCATTTGAGGAGGAGGATGACAAAAAAACACAAATATTTTCACTGTTACTTCCTCATAGGAGTGGTAAATGCCATTCAGTGAGTAGAATAATGCTGAGTAATTGAAACAATTTCAGTCATAAATGAAGCCAAGATTCAGCCATGTTCCATAATTGTTAGTAGAATCTTAAGCTTTGAGAAATGTTCCTGTATGGAGACTTAATAAGAAGGGCTGTATCCTACATGGAATTTAGACTGGGATTGCCAGCCATGCCCTTGATATGTATACCAGCTATTAGCAGGTTAATTTTCAAGAAAGGTTATAGCTGTTAAAGCATTTGATGATACTTTTTTAATGGGTCACTTGTCAAGCCTTGGCAGTAACAAACTTCTTGCTTTTCCTTTGTGTTTCAGAAACAAGAGAATAAATATCTCCTGAGTTCAGTTGGCTTTAGATTCCCTTTGCATTTCCAATGCAGTCCTGACTAGGCCTTGTTTTAGTCCAGCACTGCTTTAACCATATCGGTTGACTGCCATTGTTAGAAGTGGAGGTTTTTCTTTGTGAACCAAGTTTTAGAGATGGGTCTGGCTTATTAAAGAAACAGCCTATGGGTTTCTTGAAAAGAAAAAAAAAATCCCATATGATTTTTGAAACTAATGCTAACTTAATCTCGAGTGTATGTAGAAATATTATGAGTAGCAGAATAAATTGAAAATATTACAGTTACTGAAAAGTACTTAATGCATAAGATGCAGTAGAACTATCTGAATTACACCAATGTTTCCTGCTATGAAAACTTCCCTTTCAGATTACCGTGATTAGCTGGTCAAATAAAATATTATGTTATCATCACAAATATTTTTCCTCTCTAATACCACTTTAAGAGGTTGTAAAATATCTTTCAAAGTATTAAAATGCCTCATACCATTGCTCATACCAGCAAAAATCCAAGCAACATCTCATGCAGTATGTTTAAGCCAGCTTGTAACTACATATAAACCTAAACTGATTTGATGGTGTTTTGTTGTTTCCTAAACCTCTGTTACATAGATGTAAGGAAAAAAACAACTTTGCCAACTATTTATATGGAAATGTAGCAATCTAAATGGTACCTAGCCAGTTCTGTGGCACTTGTTGTTCTATCTGCCTCTATTGCAAAACTGTTTTAGATGTGCAAAACTATTCTTGATGTACTGTTGTTTGAATTACTCTCCTAGATGAAGCTTGTTTAGTTAGTAAGATGCTCATCTGCCTCAAGGCACAACCAGCTTCTTAATATTTCCTTTTTTACTTTTTACCTTTTTGTTTTGTGCCATCTGAGCCTAGTCTTACCACTGTATGGAAGAACTCAATTTCACATGTTTGGCTGTCTCACTTCTCTTAAAATCATTTCTCTTCCAAATACTGAGCAGTCTGAGGAACTGGATCTAAAAGGAAAAAAATAATTGCCTCTTACAATAAGAAATAAAACAGGTTGAGAAAGATCTGTCTAGTCTACAGAGACACCTATTCCACCTTCCAAGGTCTAGATATGGTCTCTTTTCTATGAAGAAAGCCTCTTGAGAATATCCTATTGCAACAATATTGCAGTGTAAAGGGAATCTTAAAAGAAATTCCTAGAAATTAAGAGGCATCATCTGATTAGAACTCTTCTTAGTTATTTTATATGAGAATAACTAACCATGATGGCTTTTTTTATGCAGTAGTTAAGCTGTTTAGACTAGTCAAAATTATGTAAAGCCTAGAACCAAACTTTCAGAGGCTGATAGAAAAAGATATTCAAGTCCTGATGAATAACCATAACGCATCGTAAACAAGAATAGGTCAGTGCATGAGTTAAACAATGTGTAATTATAGTATAGATAGCAAAATGCTAAGAGCAAGTTTCCCTCATTTCTCAGAAGCAGCGGAGATTATGCCTGTTAGAATGGACCCAGCAGCTGATGTCTTCAGCTGATAAGGAAAATGATAGGAAGCTACTTTTATTATAGAATAATAAACTGTGTAATAATGTTACACAGTTCACAAAATAAACTGTAGAAGTATATTTGAAACAGCTGCGTAAACACTAAATGGCCTTAGGACTGAAGGATTTTTTAAGCAGAATTACTGTGTATGAACTGGATCAATTGAGCTGCTAAATTAAAAATCCCAATGCACATTTTGGCAAACATAATGGGTAAGTGAGATATGAAGGCCTTTAGCCACCCTAATCTTAGATAGTTGTCTCTAGTCAGTGGAGAAATGGGCACCTGCAGAGTGTGATTCATTCCCCTTCAGGCATGTACTTCAGAGTGGCTTGACTCACTCTCTGCATATACCCATCTTTTCCAGTAGGCTGTGGATGAAACCTAGGTAGTTACTGAGGTTAAATGCCTAAATGTCGCATCTTCGAAGTTCAGTGAGGTGCATCATGTGCTAATTGAGATATGATTGCTGCCTTTGTGCATGCTTTACAGCAAGGTCGTGCATGCTATGTAGCTTGTATTAGAAGTACAGGGCAAAAGCTGGTAAACAACTGTGTTTTGTTTTCTGTTATCTCCCTTTATTTCTTTAGGCAA
Organism: Nothocercus julius; assembly: GCA_013398735.1. Lineage (NCBI taxonomy): Eukaryota > Metazoa > Chordata > Aves > Tinamiformes > Tinamidae > Nothocercus > Nothocercus julius. The sequence goes on from VZSV01000115.1 coordinate 2,169,669, forward strand.
GATGATTTTATTTCGTTCATGTATGTAATGGTCCCATATCAGGAACGGGAAATGAGACACATGGTTGCATTTAATTTGCTTTTTGTGATAAGCGGGTGGTCTGTGTGAGGTGACTGCTGCACGAGTAGCATGTTGACTGAAGTACTTCACACTAACAAACCCGTATGCATCAGTGAGTTCTTTTATTGCTAATAATTAGAAAGTATTTGTTCTTGCAAGCTGTTGAGGTGGAAGAGGTTATGTAAAATTAACTGGATGGCTGGAGTTTACACTTTGTTATCCTGTTTCTGGGCTCCCCTGTATAAGGGAGACATGGAGCTACTGGAATGAGTCCAAGCCAGCTGAGAGCTACTAAGATGATTAAGTGACTGGAGCATCTCTCAGATGAGGAGAGGCAGAGAGAGCTGGGACTGCTCTCCTAGAGAATATCAGACCAATTGTGGGAGGGAGCAGGAATCTTACCAATGTGTATAAATATCTGAAGGGAGGGTGTAAAGAAGACATGACCAGACTCTTCCCAGTAGTTCCCAGCAACAGGACAGGAGGCAATGGGCACAAACTGAAACAGAGGTGGGTCTGTGTGAACAGGAGGAAAAGCTCCTTTACTGTGAGGGTGACTGGGCCCTGGCATAGGTTGCCCACAGAGGTTGCAGAGTCTCCTTTCTTGGAGCTATTCAAAATCTTTCTGGACACAATCCTGGGTAAAATGTTCCAGGTGACCCTCCTGAGCCTGAGAGTTGGACTGGGTAATGTCCAGAGCTTGCCTGCCAACCTCAACCATTTTGTGATTCTGTGAAAGTAAAAGCTGTGAAATAAAGCCTCGGAGCATTTAAAGGTGATGAAGATTTTTTTTTTTGTTAAGTACTTGATGGCACTCTGACCCATCTTCACAAACATCTCGTGTAAGTATAAATTTTTTTTGAAGGAACAAACCAATTACAGTGCCAGACCCTATAATGATCTCACCATGGTCAGTTTATGGCTGTCTGAAGTCATTTCTATGAAGTATATTGCTGTGCCCAAGTACATATAGCTGTGTGAAGAGGTTCCACTTGGGGAAACTTATTTCCTGTCTGGCTGTTCAGAATGCTTGCATAAGAAACATTAGTCATTTGAAATGTCTTCGCAAAACTTAAAAAGTGCTTGTAAAGTGGTCAGGTTGTTGGGTGTGGGCCTTCTTCATTCCCCGGATTAACAAAGCCAGGATAACTGCATAGAAATGCAACAAATAATTTTTTTATATGGAAAATCTGATCTGTTTTTCATTATCTATTTCATTCTATCTGAGTAGTGTAGTTAAGTAGTTACCCAAGGATCTTTAATTTGTATAATCCTCACTTGCCAAGACGTAATATGTAAGGAGACATAAGCAAACCAAAACTCATCTGTTGTCTTCAGACATCTAACCCAGTTCTCTGTCTTGTAGAGAATCTGTAAGTTGATGCCCCCACATCAGCTTAAATCTGTTCCCTATAGCTTTATTTAGTTACCTCAGCTCTTCCATTGGAAGCCATAATGAACTGTCAGTCCCTAAACACTGCCTTATTTTGCTAACATTTTTGAGAACCACTGGAGTGTCCCTCCTCAATTAGTTCTAATCTACTTGGTCATTCCCTTCATAGAAGGCTTTATGTCTTTGATCATTCTTGCTGTATATTTCTGAACCTTTTCCAGTTCTGAATTAGCTGTTTTGAAAGGAGTGGTCCAAAACAGCACATACTGTTCATAGGTGGGCAGATAAAAGCCATATGTGGTGTTTTATGTATGCTTTATATTTTTTTAATATTTTTAGTAGTATATTATTCTCTATTCATTAACCAGTTAATTCCTGACACTTTGGTTTGTCTTTCTGGCTGCCGCCTAGCACTGATATTGGCAGCTCCTTTGTCTCAGATTTGCTTCTTGAGTAGAAATAGTCAGCTCAGACTCTTTTTTGTGTAGTTCTTCCTATAGTGTGCACTTGACCTGATGCACATGTTCACATTTTTATTTCACCCCATCCTGCAAGGCCCTGCTCCTTGGCATTTTACCTGCCATTAGTTTTTATATCCTACATGTAGTCTTCAGCTTTTAAAGCCATGCCTCTTAATATACATGCCCTTTGAGATATGTATGTGATTATCAATTTAACTATACTTTTGAATTCCATAAAAACTATAATTGTTTAGTATTATCCTTTTTATCTCATTTAAATAAATGCCTTCTTTTTTTCTGATCTGCAGATTAGTTGTTTCAAAGTACTAGTGTAGGCTTATGATGCTCTTGAGTTATGTAGGTAGAAAACATGCGATTTAGTTTAATAGACTAAATATTTGAAAATTTACTCAAAAATATGGTCAGCTTTTCCTGATGCAATTTCTGTGGCTGTCTCTTCACTGAAACATTGTGAAGCTTTCAAAGTCTGTCTCTCTGCCTGTCTTTAAGTTTTCCTAAGATAGGATTCAAGACTGGACAGAAAAACTTACAAACTGAAGTGATGCAGTTGTTAGTGACTTAGCATCATTATGAAAAGATATCTGGGTGTAGATCCTACAGTGAGTAGCTCCTAAAGTCAACTTTGACTGCAGCCTCTGAAATTCTGTATGCCCTGGAGTCTACTACTTTACCTATCCTTGGTATCAGAACAGAGGGCATAAAAATGAAATATTTATAAAGTATTCTGGCAAAAGTTGGCATAATTGTTATAAATGCTTAAAAACAAACTGCTGTTCCTACTTAAAAAATTAATTTGAATTCAGTCTGATTCAATATGAGATGACATTAATTTCACTTTTTTTGTCTTTCAAGGATTGCATGACTGTACTTAATTATCTGAAACCATTATACCATCCTTCTGGATGTTACAGAAATTCAATATAGAGACTTAACTTTATCACTGGCTGCAAGCTGTAAAAGCTGGACCTATAAGATTCAGTGATGACAAATCTTTATATAGAATAAGTAGGAGAGGGATTAATACCTTCTGTTTGAATCAGTGTGTTTTT
>VZSV01000115.1:2182258-2247768 GCA_013398735.1 Nothocercus julius
GACTTCATGTCTTGTGTCAACTAGATTTTTCTTAAGTATATTTGTCAGAATATGTTGGCTAACACATTCTACGATGACTTCTATCATGGTCTAGACAAAAGATGAGAGAAAAAATAACTCTTCTACAGATTGCTAAAAATAGTCTGTGAAGGATCTTTCTGCTCTCTCTCACTGCTAGAAACACTGTGAAACGAGACGTCTGACTCTAGAATTGTGACTGTCCTGGGGAAGCAGCAAGTTCATTTTTACTCCCTCAAATTAGTATGGTACCTGATTTGTATTTTGTCATTGTCTAAAGCTAAGTTTGTTTTCTTTGCTTTTTAGTTTAATGCTTGTGAAAACTGTTCCAGATGTAGAATAAAGTAAGGAAATATGTTTAGCTTTTTTTGTTTTGCTTTAAATGTCTTGCATGGTTTGAAGCAGTTTAATAGCCTAGCAGTAAGGGCCAGTTGTTAGAGAAGGAAGGGAAACAAGTTGATTGATAACTGGAATAAAGCTATTTCTCATCCTGCAGCTTATTCCATGAGAATTGCAATGTGTATATTTGATAGTCCATATATTTGGGATCTTGTGCTAATATTCCACGTACATTTATTCATGTGGTGAATCTCAACAAGAGCTGGGAAAATAAGGTTGTAAATGCACAGCTCAAAAAGACCGCCTCTTGCTTGTGAAATTACCCACTTCCCACATTCCTTTTTCCACAAATTAGTTTAATGAACAACCGTATTTACATGGATGCTATAATTGGATGGGGACTAGACTGCTGTGTTTGCATCATAGTCCATTATATTTCAGACTATTCACCTTATTCAAGCCTAAACAGAGATTGCCTTTACCTTTGCTCTCCAAGTAAATATGTTAAGGATACTGCTTTTCTCTCCACACACCTCTCAAATCTAAGAACACTTCTCTATATTTTCCACCAAGGCAGGGGCTTCTTTCATTCTCCTCAGCAGTTTTTATTCTTTTGTTTTTCCACTGTTCACATGTCCCTGTATCTGTTTCCTCTTTTGTTTACTCATCCTTTCTTCAGCATGCCCTGTTGGCTTACCTTTTGCTTTTGCTCTCATCTTCCCTAATTCCTTTTTTTTCTTTTTTTTTTTTTTTTCCCCCTCTTATTCTTCCTGACTTTTGGTTGCTGTTTATAAGGAATCACTATTGTCTTTCAGGGCTGTCTTCAGTCTCTGGAAGGAAGGTTGACTGCATCTTTGCTTTGTTCCTGGAAACCAAATTTTAGCCCTTGAGATTTAATACCAGGCTGCTGGTGACCTCCAGCTGCCACTGACGTTTTAATCACCAGAGTTTAACCAAACAGCAACTGGATTATGCCTCTTGTATTCAGCATGTTACGCTTACCTGTGAACAACAAGTACTACAATATTTAGGTTGTTGAATAGGTTGTTGTAGACCAAATTCCTGTGGTGGATGCTAGCATTCAAAATAGGGGAAAACCAGGTATGACACATCCCCTGTACAGTCCTGTCTGGGATTGGGTGCATTTTCCTCTCGCATGCCTCAGCATTTCTCTAGGGACAGCTGTTTTTCCAGGCTTAGGGTGAAGAAGTTGTATTAAGTTCTGTTCTTTGTTCTGGCACAAAATCAGTGCAGTGCCAGCTTACTATGAGCTACTGGTTGCAGCTTCCTGAATTTTCTTGGTTATCCACATTATAGGGGGAAAATAAAATGACAGCTGATTTGGAGTAGTTAACATAATTATAGGATGGTTTTACAAATGGCATTTTTGGAATGCAAATGCCCTGTGCAACTCTTGAAGTATTCCTGCTGTGACATTGACCAATCTTACGGTTCTGAAATTAAGAAAGCATTAAATTGGTTCTTCTCAAGATAATTATTTGCCTTTTACTGAGGGATGTGAGAGGAGCTTTTAAGACGCTATTGTGTTGCAAAATTTTTATGGTTGCTCTGAAAACCCGTGTGGTAACTAATATTTTTGCTACCTAATGTATCCTGTAAAAGATGCTCAGTTAAAATATTTTAAGGATAAATATAGCAAATGCACGTTTGTCCCAAAGCCCTTTTACAGTGCTAATGTAAAACAAAAGTTTCTGTTGCGCCAAGCATCTCTGGTGGACATCTCTGCAGGAGGCCGAGCGGTGAGCTGGAGAAAGCACTTAGGCAGGGAGAGGGGCAAATTCCACCACCCTGGTGCAGTGGCATAAGGACGCAGGGTCCGGCATGCCTAGGGCATGTGCCAGTGGTCCATAGTGCTGCAAGCACCAAGTTTGCTCTCTCCAGCTCAAACGGGTAGGGAAGTAGGGGGAAAAGAAGGAAATTTGGTGTATAGTGTCACCTGGATTTTGCTGTGTAAGAAGTACTAACTAAAAAAAGAGAGAACACTGTAATTGATAAAGTAGAAACTTAGTGCTGAGGGATTTAAATCTACTGATGAGTCGTGATTCTTGTTTGTAGTCACAGGCAGCAGTTGTGGAAATGGAAAGATGTCTTAACTGATCGCTTTTCTGAGGAGCCAATTGCTCTCAACAGAGGATAAATTAGACTAAAAAAGTATCTGTCACAATTTTATTCATCAGAAAGGAGGCAAAGGTGTGGGAGGGAAAGGAGGAATATTATGGGGAGATTAAGTTATACATTATAAATTGTATCATGCTAGTTTTCAGGGAATGCATAGCAGGGGGTTTCATCTCCCACAGGGCCAGCCTGAATGGAACAAGTTAGAAAATATTCTTCATTGGCACTGATTTGTGATCTTTTCCTTTTTTTTTTTTGTCATTTGCACTGGTGGTCCTGAGGCTAAACACACTGTAAGTCCTCAGACTGTGTGTAGTGCTGCATATAGAGCTGCAGCTGTTTGAGTTGTCTAACCATTCTCTTGGATCTTTAAAATACCCTGTAATGGTTACAGGAGGCTGCTCCGTGTAGAAATCAAATTGGTTGCTTGCTGTTGGTGTGATGAGCAATGGGCACTTTTGTTCTTCAAGGTGCTCTTGAGAGCATGTGATGTGTTCAGAGCGTCGGCGCAGACGGTGGAATTCCTGGGGCTGAGCAGCCAAGAGAAATGCACTGTTGTTTAATCCCTAGGGAAATCCTTATCACTGGTATTAAGCAGTTAAAGTCTACTCATTTGAGTCCAAAAACCAAGCTTATTACTGTTGAGATTGGGCCTTAGGAAATAAATGCAGCACTATGATGTGGTGTGGAAGTCTGTACTTACGCTATTGCAGGAAAAAGTCCAAACCACAGACCTGAAAAAGACAATGCTACTACAGTCAGAGCTGGCTGAAGTTGATTTCAGCATAACACAGAATAAGTGATATGTTTGGCACAACAGAGCAAGCGTCAGTAACAGAGCTGGACTCCATTCTAAGTGAAAATAGGCACTATATCTTACGTGGTTTACCCTTCACTAGTCATTGAAAGCAGATTCCTTTAAATAAAACAGTATCTTCTTTCTTCGTGACATTTCCTTTTCTTCTCTAGTTCCTTCCTTCTCCTAAGAAAACTTAATTGAGAACCTCCAAGGAAAACTTACTTTTGAACTTAAATACTCTCTTTCAAAACAGAAAGAAAAACATACTAAAAACACAAAGCTAAACTCTGCTTAGGCAATGGCGTGAAAAATTATTTGTTTTTCTTTTGCTCATGTAAGGGGATATAATGTGTACACTGCTTTAATATAGCAGAGAGCTAAGCTCTTAGCAACCAGACAAATATCACTCTACTGATGCCTATTAATTGAAGTAAATTAAAATCAGAGGTTAGAAAGTTGTGCAGTTTGAAGGTATAAGTAGGACTATTAACCAATCATTTGGCACTTTGATAATACTGTTATTATTAGAAGTAGTGAATCCTAAGGAAAAAAGTTATTAAAATATTTTCCTAGCAGAACCTGATTTGACTTTCCCAAATGTGACTAAGAGTATTGTGAATTGTGAGCTTTCTTTCTTCCATAGGTTTCTCTGAAAAGTCCTACCTCCCTGCACACTAGTTAAATAACAGGCAGGATGCAGTATTAAAGAATCATGTTTATAGCTCAAGTATTTAAGTGTCTCCCTACTGTGTTTTGTTTTTGTTCTACACAAGCTAATGTGGATTTGCTTTTCTGTGTCACTGTTGGATATAAATCCAAACAAAGCTTTCTTTGTATCTTCTATGGTTTCCTTTGAAAACTCTTCAGTAAGTGTAGGCCTTTGTATCCATTTCACTGTTTTTTTTTTTCCCTCGGTGAAACATAAGTTTCATCTCCTGTAAGAGAATGTTTCTCTAATGCTCACTTTCTTTGACCTTTTTATTGTGCAGTGTTTAGTATAGGAGACAGTAGGCCTTCATTCAAGCTTTATCTCCAGAGATGTGGGAAAAAGACCTTTTGCCTAATCCTGTATCAAATAGCAAATGAGTTTTGCTGTTAATTACCCTTACAGCTTACTGAGAACTTGCTCATCACAATTTCTTTGACTTTTAACTATATATCAAATTCCAGCATATACCTACAGCCACATGAAATGACATCCTTTATTTTCATTTTCTCAATATAGGCAATATTTCTGTGTTTGAGCCACAGAATGGCTATGGATTGAGGCGGGAAACTTTCCAAGACAAACCACAGAAACAGCCAGCTTAAGAGAACGCTCAGGAAATTTAGTGTGTATTCACAAGAAGCAAAAACTATAGTGGGAAGAAGAAGAAATGGATATGCACTGAGCTTTGGGCATAAACATTGTTCTAACAAGAGCAGGTGCTTAACTGCTTCCCTATATACTACTGAAAAATGTATTTGAGGCAGGGAAGAAAGAGAGTCACTCTTATATTATTTCTGCATGTGAGAGGAAGCCTATACAGGGGCAGCAGGAATTAAAAGAAAGATGCAGCCTCTTAATTAGAATGAAATACTTGGTTCCATAAAGTCAGTAGATGAAGACTCTTTTTGTAGGTTGTTTGTTTTCAAAAATGAAATAAGATTCACAGCAAAGGAGAGCTGGACTGAGGATGACTTCAGGTCCCAAATAACAATGTAATGGAGACTGGAAGAAGTTGGATGGTTTCCTGATGGTGCTCACAAGAACCAAGACCAGATGCAAGGCCTATGCCTATATTGCCTTTTCTACTGGAAGCAAGATGAGCAAAGAAAAGTGGAGTCTTGAGGCTATCTTCCTTTGGGAAATTATCCATTTTCCCCATAATGACTTTAACCATATTGTCAGTGAAGTATTTTCAGTTCTGACTAAGGGAAAAGGGTGCTAGTGAATGGGGAATACCCTTAATATTTGCTGGGAGCAACTATGTGTTTTTCACAAAGAGTTTTCTTTTTCGGGTAGGTAGAAGGAACATGTGCAGAACTGAGGAGAGTAACATGGTATCATCGAACAGGCAGCTGATAGTCCTTGTGGTGTTTTGGCAAAGTTGAACTGTTTAGCTCTGACTGTAAGTAGCAGGTGCATTTATCGTGCACAAAATTGACTGATGGTCCATTTTCAGAAACTCTTCTAATCTTCAGGGAAAAGAGAAAATATGTGGTATTTTTGATGCAGAGTGTTCTTATTTTTATTTGCTTGGCTTTTCAAGTACTCTCTGCAGAAATATGGTTAGTTGTCTTTTAAGGTAATGAATAAGAGTTACAAAGTGTTTTGCACTCTTTAAAGAAACAGCTCACTTGAGTGGTGGGACTTGTGACCCATATGCACTTGTCTATTACTAGTATGTCAACTGGTGTGAAACTAATGACATCTGTGTGAATGTTTACATGTCTCTCAACATGGTTCTTGCCTTGGGTTAAAAACCATAACAGCATGTGAGGTGACTCTTGGTGGTTTTTCTTTTTTTTTTTTTTTTTCTCCAGAATCTGTGGTCTGTAGGGCAAGTCTCATTTATAGCATCATCTTTTTCACTACCAAGGGAAAATGGTCATGAAATTTCAGAGGTATCTGCAGTTCCACTATAAGCTCAAGGGAACCACAAGACAACTGAGCCTGGAAAATACAATCCAGTGATTGGAGAACCTATCTACAGAATTAACTGGCAGCAAGCAGCTCAGGCATGTATCCTAGGCATTTAACTAGAAAGCTAGCCTCCTTCATAAATAGGCAATGGAGAATAAGAGGCTTTCTCAAGGAGCTTCAGAGGTAGATATTTGTTCAAAATCCTGTTTGGGAAGGACCTTCCTTTTACCACTGTCCACTTAACCAGCCTGGGGAGTCTGACTTCCAAGCTTGCCTGCTAGAAATCTTTTTTATTATTAATTTTTTTATTTGTGCTTACTATGTAATGGCAAAATAAGCGAACACAGTTTCCAAACTGACCACGAATCAGTTAACGATGGGAAAAAAATAGCTGCCCAGAAACTGTAATGCATCCCAGATCTTGCAAGGTAGATATCAGAAGTGGTAACAGTGCTTGCTGAAAAACAATGCACCAGAGGAGAGAGATATTTAGAGCAATAAGAATCGTGGTCTGTGAGGATTCTGTTGGTGTGATGCTATTGAGAGTTATTTGTTTGCTACAGAAAAAGGTTTGGGAGAGGAGGAGGTAAAACTGTGATGGAAAATACAGTTAAAGAGAAATGACTTCAGCCTTCTTGCATACAGTAGTGGAAAAGTTTTGTAAATCTTATGAGAAGAAAATTTATTTCAGTTTTCTCTGATAAATTGTGGGTTGATTAAACCAGCTCCAGAGTAATGCCTGTATTGTATTTAGTGCATCTTCAGATATGCTGAATTCCAGAGTCATTTGCAAACTGAAATTAAATCAGCTGCTTTAACATGTAGGTGAGTGCAATCTAATTGCTGCTGTGCTGTGTCTAACATTGATTTCTAAATCAATGCATTCTAGTCAAAAGGATTAACTGTTTATTGAAGAACTTTTTACACCTCTGAATATATTCTGCTTTGTAAAGTTTGGGCAGATAAAGGAAATCTGTAGAGGTTCTTCATAGCTCCAGATGGGGAAAGTCAGAACTATTCATCCTATACATGTGTATGCATTATCTTAAAAATATCCAAAATAATCATGCATTGCAAATGCATTCAAATATCCAAGATGTTGAAACTATTTAAGTGAAGTAATCTCATCTAAAAACATTCAAGTATATAAAAATGCAAAAAGTCAAATAGAGTCTTCATGTTTCAGTGTTCAAATTGAGCAAAAGGTAATCTGTTCACAATGATGTAATGCTGTAACTTTAGCGCAGAGCCTACCAGACAAGACTAGACAAAGCAAATGTTAAAAATACCATTCTAATTAAGCTAGTCCCTTGGTGCCGATCGCTGGGGGTGTCTTGGCCATGCTCTTGACTTTTTAACGTCAGGAGAGGTATTCCTAATGGCTGTGGCTGAAAGCTTTAAGCCCAGCTCTGCTCGTAATCAGCTAACACCTGTTGTGGTGAAAAGCTATTTTAGTTGTACAGTCCCAGGATTAGCTTAATAGACCAAAATAAACCCTTGTCATACACTAAAGTGAATAGCTTTAGACTTTGGAAAAAAGTATGCTGAATGTGTGGTCTTAACCCACTGAAATATATAAGGGGTATTAAAGCAATAGTGGAAAATGGCACAGTACATATGTTGATGTCTCAGTGCAGGAAAGTAAATCTTTTCCTCTGTCACTTTAATATTTTTATGATTACTGTCTGTCTCTGATTTTCCTAAATGACAGTCAGATACAGTCCACTTAAATGTAACATTCAAATGATGGTAATTTCAAGAGACCTTAAAAAAATAAGAATGATCAAATGCTGGAATATAAAACATAACCTTGATGCAACAGCTTGTTGAAAAAGATAAAAGATTTCATAAGGGAACTTCAGGTAGTACACGTCATATGGCTTCAAGCATTGCATATTTTTTTGTTTTTTGCTGTTTGTTTTTGCAGTACAAAGGTCCTTATTTAATATTGAAAGGTGCGGTGTAGAACTTATTTTACATACTGTTAGAAAATATTTAAGACCTAACCAAATTTAACACCTTTTTCCCTTTGCAAGACTGAAAGAGAAACAGTTACCCTGGACTTGGAATAATGCATGAAATATAATTCACTATAAGTGTAGAATATATCCTCTGGAGTTTTCAATGGAAATCAAAATTATCTGTTTCTTGATCGTTTGGCTGTAAGACTAGTGTAGATCAATGAAGAGTCTGTAACTCCAAAGACTTGAATATGGATTTCATTTTTAAAAAAATTGTCACATCCTGTGGAAAAAAGGTGTGGTTGGTGGCCAAACTAAAATTACTATAAGCTTGACAGGAGAAAAAAAAAAATCAGAAATTTTAAATATAGTTGCTTTCATGTTGGCATATGCATACTTGGAATTTGATGCATTAGTTGATAATGCTTTAGTCTGTCTAGAATAGATTTGAGTGCTCAATGAAGCTGTGAAATTAAACAGGACAGATTTTGATAATTGTGAAAATATATCAATAGGGCCTTTTTTTTTTGTTGTCCAAGCAGCTCTTCTGATCTTTAGGAGGTGAGATGCCCAGTAGAGTAGACTACGTCTCACTGGGAGAATTCCCTGTATTTAGATCTCTTCAAAAAACAAAACCAGAAAAACGTGTAAGCAGCCAAAACTCACGTGAAACTAATATTTATTAACTAAGCCATGCTAGGAAGCAAATTTGCCATCTAAATTGCAGTGTAAGTATACTTCCATCTCTACCCTTCTTCCTGCTAATTGCTACATATATCCAGTGCCAAGATATTTATGGAAATCTTACATTCTCAAGCTATGAAAATATTATTCTGCTTATTTTGTTGGTGCCTCTCTCTAAGGACATAACAGGAGCCATCTAGAGAAGTCTTACTGTAACCTTTTCCATATTGGACTTTACAAAACACAAAAGTGTTCGTAGCTACTGAAGTGTGACTGGGGAACAGACTGCCTTATATCTTGTCATTCCTTGTGCCTGAGAAAATCCTGTTGTCGGTTTATCTTGTGTAATACTTATAAAGGTGAGGAGTTTGTAGGTGCTCAAATTATTACCCTGAGTAGTGGTGTGAATTCCAAAATTGTTATTTGGGAGTGTTGTATCTAATGTCAGTAGTTAGAGATGACAGAGGTTGCTATGAGCAGATGATTTAAAAACATTTACTTCATTCCATTTGTTTATACCAACCACTTGTTCATCAGAACTATACTTGGTCATTATGTTTTATATCAATGATTGAATCCAAGGTTATGCTATTGGACCCCTTAGCATAATCGCTCACAAAAAAGCAGTGAATATACTAGGCATGAATATTATGTCTTGTTGCTACTTTTTCCAACAGCTGTCCAAAATGCATTTTTGTTTTTGTGTAAGGGTATTTTTGAATTTTGTATCTTAGGTCAGGAAGGAACCTGTTAAAGTGATATTCTCGGAGTAGTGGAAAATATTATTATGTGTTGGCATATGAGCGGGTGGTGTTTCCATCTAAGCTTTAAATTATTTAATTTCAGTCAACAGATGTTTTGTGAGGAGACCGGTGAAAGTCATCAGTTGGATAAAACCCCTCAAACCTTCTGGCTCCATCTTGGCTAATACAGCCTCATATGCAGGTGGTGGTTGTCCCATAAAAGCAGGCTTGCTGACTCATGATCAACTTGCCCAGCAACCCCGTGGCTCCTTTTCTGCACAGCTGTGTTCTGTCCATTTGGCACCCAGCCTGCATGGGTGCATGGAGTTATTGCTTCCCAGGTGCAAGACTTTGCTTGGGTCTTTCAGCTTTCTGCCATGTCTTTCAAGCCTGTGAAGGTCCTCTGAATGATGGACCTACCCTCCAGTGTATTGACTGCTTCCCCCATTTAATTTCATCTATGAACTTCTTAATGTACTTCATGGATATCATTAATGAAAATGTGTAACAGCCTTGGCAGCAGAATTGGGAAAATCCTGTATTGCTGTTGACAGAACAAGACAGAGAGGTACTGAGTACCTTGACCTTTTCCATGTCCTTCCATATTACTAGGTTCCTGCCCCATTGAACAACAGGCCCCTGTTTTCCTTAACGTGTGTTCTCTTTTTCTTCTTCTGTACGAACTATTATTGATGTCCTTGTTGCCCTAATTAATTTCAACAGCAACTGAGACTTGGCTGAGCTAATTCTACTCCTGTGCGCTTGGGCAGGGTCTTTATATAGCTTGTGGGCAGCCTTGCAAGTACACCTGTGTGTGCTTCCTCCTTGCGTTCGAGCTTAGTGAGGAGTTCCTTTGCACCCACTGGGGCCTTCTGCCCCAAGTGCTTTGTGCATGCTGGAATGGACCATTCTTGTGCTTTTAAGAGGAGTTTCTTGGAAGCTCAACCAGCTCTCCTGGGTCCCATTACCCTTCAGGGCAGTCTCGCTCTGAGATCCTGCCAAGCATATCCCTCAGCAAGCCAAAATATGCTCTCAAGTCTGTAATTCTGTTCTTTCACCTTCCTCGCTTCTTACAGGATCTCAGACTCCACCATCTCATAGTCCCTGCAGCCAAGGCTGAGACTGACTTTTTTTTGTCTGCAATGACTACTACTTTATCCATGATCGCCAGGGCCAGCAGAGTGCATCCCCCAGGCAACACCAGTGCTTTAAAAAAAAAAAAAAAAAAAAAACAATTTATGTAGACCATTTCTGACAGGTATTTGTAGGGCTAGTTCTTTGAAACTTTTGGTGTTTGACATTTTGAGACCTTTTGGGCTGCTGCTTCCAATGCCTCACACAAAAATTTTTTTCCTAATTTTTCTTTTTTGTTAAAGATTAAGAATGATTTTTTTCATTTTTTCAGCTTTACACACGGAAAGACTAATTCTTAACCCAGATTAGTGTACTTGCTGATAAGTTTGAATAAGTTTTTCCTTCAAATTATTTTTCTAGAGACTTTTTTCAAAACTTTGTTTTGCTTTTCCCTGGACTTAGCTTTAATTACTTTAATCTTTTAGATCATAAACTATACTCAGTATAAGCAGAGGTGTCATTAGCATTGCATGATACAGAAAAACAGTTTTGGTCTGCATGAATGCATGAAGATCATCAGATAAATATATGCTTGGGCATATGAAGTATGAGTAATTATAAACAAATATTAATCCATGTAGGTAACTGAAATCCTAATTATATATGGATTTTTGGAAGTGTAAACAACAAGACTGCTGAACTATGTGAACTGAAACTGGTAATAAAAAGAAATTAAGAAGGATTTTTTTCTTTCTAAATACTTTTTAGAGTTTATTTGTAAAAATATTTTATGAAATAGGTGAGCGAATCTGAACTAAAGGCTGTTTTCTGGAGGTGATGACAGGACGAAGGAGCAGAGTAACCCTCAGGTGCCTCATGTCAGCACCTTGAAGTGAGTCATTGTACCATGTCCAGGCAATTTGGCTGATATGTAAATAGTTTAGTTTAGTGGTGGATTAATAGCTAAATTCCTGAGAATTTTGCAGCTTGTTGCATTTGAAGGTGCTTAAAGTTCAGAAGTCTAGCCTCGACCAAAGCTCTGTCACAGCAATCACAGTAGGTGGCCAGACCACCGATGGTTTTATCATTGCACAAGCTTCAAAGATAAATGAATGGACTTACTTAAAACATAGATTTGTAATGAGAGAGAAAAAAAAAAAAAAAAAACCTCAAATTTAGAACTTGTAAATAACAAAGATCATCTTTAGATCTTCCAGTTTCTTCTCTAGCAGATCTAAATAGCCCCTGTACTCTATTCCTGGCTGAGATGCCCCTGAAAATCTTCCTAGGACCTCCTACCTTTCTAAGAATAGCAACTGGAGTCATGCAGAGCAATTGCTCTTAACCACCTATACTTTCTTTAAGTCATGGTTGACTGTGACAGCCTTATTCATCTACCCTTTAGAAGACTTGTTTTTTGTAGTTTGTCAACTGACTGTCATATAATATTGTAGGGCACTAACACTTCTCTGTGTCCCATCTTTCCCAAGTTTCTTGGGTTAGCTTGTTTTATTTTGATATTGAATCAATTACATTCCTGGTTTTAAGCTTCAGACAGTTTTCTCTCTCCTTTGTTTCCTTAGAACCAAACATTATGTACATAACTGTGCAAACACGTGCATATATGTAATATATTTATAATATTTATGTACGTGCACAGACATATAATTAGTATGTATGCGCATGTGTGAAATAGCAGTTGGCAGTAGCTTTGAGATTCTTATTAACTTTTTATAAGTTCTGTATGGAAGCTGTGATTTGTGCAACCCTTCTTTACCCTATCTTTCTTATCCCTTTCTTTGAAAGATGAATAGGAGGTATCAGGGAATGTATCATGCCTAGGTTAAATTCTGAATAATGCTGAGTAATTGTACTTGAGAGTTGGCCTAACTCTGGAACTGGATCTCACTTGCAATGTGCATACATCACAGGGTGGTATTTGCAGCTTTGTTCTAAGATAACAGGGAAATTATATAACTATAATATATTATCCAGCTGTTTACTATTTTGTTACTAAGACTTTGAGGTCCCTATTGTTTCTTTCCAATATCATCTAGGGAGGATATATGAAGTATGCTGCTTTTATGTAATTTACTAATATTTCTTTTTTTCACTCTTAATATCTTCCTCTGCTATTATTTCAGACTTTTTTGTCGTAGGAAAATTGTGGGGAAGAATTGGAGTAATGAATTAGCCCATGTGAAAACATTCTTTTCTGTGCAGAAAAAGTTGCATAACTTTCTTCCCTTCTTATCCCATCTCATTTTCCTGTTTTTCTTTTCCTTATTTTATTGTGTTCCCTAAAACATGAACAAAGATGACTTGTGAAGATTCTCAATAATGTGTTTTTGTTCTAAATTATTTCTTAACTGCCTTTAGTACATAACATTTGCAATATGTTGACAAAGCTTGCATAATCTTGATTTAACTTCTATTGTTTCCAGATGTCTTTTTCCAAACTATGGTCTCATTAATAAGTCTACATTTAGCTTCAGGTGGAACTATAAAGCTTAGTAGCTGACAAAAACGTTTATTATCTGGAATCTATAGTTGTTCTGGGTAGAAAATTCAAGTACACTTAATAGTTACTAATACATGTTCTGCAATTACTCTTCAGAACACATGAGCATAAATATTTGTGCCATTTATATATTCACATATTTTATATCTGTTCTGTTTTAAACGTTATGAACATATCAATGTTTTGATCATTTTGAACATGACAATGAAAATGGAGCATTTGAGATCTGGCGTAAGACCAAGCTCAGGACACATATAATTACAAGTGTGTGTTAGCTGAAAAATAGACCTGTTTATCACTGTTGTATGCAGCTGCTGTGCTTGTTTATAGCAAGAGAGTTGTTAAAGGATATCTGTTTCATGATTGTTCTGCAGGTTTATCTTTTTTTTTTTTTTTTTTTTTTTAATAAATACCCTTAAAAGCGGGATTCTCATACAGAGCAATTACAACCTTATTTAGTATCTTGGATTTCACTTCTCTGCCTCTTTTCCCCCCTCTCTCTTTACTTCCCTTCCCTCCTGTTAGGGCATTATGCATGAGTGATATCTAGCATGACTGCTTAAATAACTGTCTAGACATCAGGAGAGGATGTATAGGGAGAGAGGTAGAAGAAAGGCTTTTCTGAGCTGCTGATTCTCTCACCTCTGGCAGAGCTGGAGGAAGCTGACAGACCCTTTGCTCGATGCCCCACTTGTGCCAGTCATTGAAAACAAACTGAAGGGACGGGGAAAAAAATCTTCTGCTGCTGGGTGAGGGCTGCAGGTGGACCTGAAAATGAACACCTTCAGCACCATCGATTAATCGAGCACTTCCACTGTTATTTTTCTCTTGACAGATGTTGTGCTCATTTGACGAATAAGTATTAGTATTCAGAACCACGTAGCATGATTTTGAGGGGAGCTTGGGGGAGAATAAAATAGTATGATGCAATATCAATAAAAAAGTGGGGAAAGTTAGCCTTTCTCATAATAGAAGTTACCTTTTATAAGCTAAATAAACATCACTGAAATGTTCAGCCAAACAATCCTTTAGAGTTGCTTTTAGCAGCCAAACAGACTGTACCACTGAAAAATAAAGTCAGAAACTGGGTCCTCTTAGGAATACTCTGCTTGCCTGCTGCAGCAGAATATCTGCTTCCAGACCAAAGAAAATTAGGTTGCAGATTGAACTTCCCATATTAAGATGATGAAGAAAGACAAACTTTCAGAACTACGATTCAGAGCAGTTACTAGCAATATTCAATTTGTAAGATGATACTTGGTGGTATATAGAATGTATAATGTTTTAATCACATTTCCGTGATATTTTCACCTGCTGAGTACAAACAGGATGGTTTGCAAATGTTTGGGAACTTTTTAGTGCAATAGTGAATAGAAGTTATCAATGAGTCTGTGCAGAGATATCAAAAATGTTGGTCACAATAGGGAGGATTAGTGCTGTTGAAGTGTTTGGTTGAACATTCATTCCTACTGCTTTCATTTCTGCTTCATTTGCTGTTGCTTCTCCTCCCTCTGCTGCTTTGCTTGCAGAAATACTGTTTTAGCTCTTCTATTTCTGCTTCCTTTCTGCTGAAAAAAAATTATGGAATAGGCATGATAAATTTGCCAGGCATTGTCTCTGAAACCACCAGCAAGGCGTACTTTTAAATGCAGTAGGGGATCTCTGGGAGGAAAGAGTAAGGCCTTTGAAACACTTCATTTATTTTTTCCCGTCAACAAAAATCTATAGACAGATTTCGTTGTTGTTGTTATTTTATTTCAGAAAGACTGTATCACAAGGTGTTAATAAAATAGCAAGTTTTACTGCTGTCTTCCTCTTCTAACTAAACAGAATTAATGGTATCTGTGTCTGAAACCATGCTGGAAAGAATCCAGGCTATATATACATTAAGCGGTATCAAAGTTATGCTGGCTGTACATCTTATTGGCCTGTCCTAAAAATCGGTGATTGAAGACTGGCATTAAGTGCATCTAAGCAAGTCAAACTTTAGGACTGAACTATAGAGAAGCTTTTTACTGATTATTCTCTATTCCCTGTAGGTTATACTGCAGATCCAAAAGTCTTCCTATTATCCTCAAGTCATGACAAAATCTAACTTGATCGATATTCTTGATATATGTAGCAATTTCACCCTATTTTAATATAGAGGTACTGTTAACACAGACTGGAACACCTGACAAATAAGGATACGCTGAGAGGTTTTGTTATGCCTTAAGAGGAGGAGAGCTAAGGCAAGGGATTTACTGCTGTCTACAGCTATCTAATAGGCAGGTGTAGAGAAGACGGGGCCAGAGCTGAGGTGCTCAGAGTTGAGAGAAGCAATAGACACAACGTGGAGCACCAGAGATTCTAACTCTTATTTTAAGAACTATTATTTTAATTGTTCTAGATTGCAATGCATTCCCTGTCAGATGTGAAAGAAGTTCCAGGCTTTCCTTAAGTTTTCTTCCATATAGATATTCACTAGTCATAAGTTCGAGTCTAAGATTCTCTCTTCTTTCTCTTCTTGCTCCGTTAAGAAAATAAGTGTAGTTCAGGTGAAATATCAAAGCAATAAAGCACAATATAAAATTGTTTTTCCCGTTTCATGCCAAGTAGCCATGTTAATTTGTGCAGTTTTGTTTTATCACCTCTCTTCTGTGTGCACCATGTAGCACATATACACTCAGAGCTGCAGCATTTGAGAAGGAAATGGTAGTTTTGATACCCATCTTTTAAAAATAGTGTGTACAGTTTTGAATTCATCAAATATCAAATAGGTGCAATGACCATGCTTCTGACTGTTGGAATAGGAAAGGGAATTTATGCTTGAGACACAGTTAAAAGCTTACTCTTTAATCTTTTCATCTAAAATTAAAACTTTTTTTTCTCTCTTGCTCTCCAGTGTTTACTCTCTCAGCCGAAGTTCTGGGCCATTCAGACTTCAGCCTTGCTTCTTCGGACAAAGCTTGAGAAGGGAAGCATTCGCCGAATGGAGCGGGCAATGAAGCAAACTCAGGTAAGGCTTTTGAGGTGCCTAATTCTACTTTGGATATCTGTGTTACAAATGCCAGCTCCCGATGTATATTGAATGGAGCTAGGTGGGAGAATGCTCATCTACTTCTCCTTTCCATGAACAATGCAGTGAGCCTAGATTTATAACTATGCCTCTGAGTTAAATGCATAGACTACAACACCTTTTATTTCTGCCAGTCATCAGACAAACTCTTATATGTACAAGTAACAAGTGGTTTTGGAAGATTGAAATTATAATTGTTTTCTAACTTTCAGTTTCTGACTTCTGAAATATCTGACGAGTTATTTACATAAGAATTCATGAATGTAAAGCTACTACAGTTATTTCTTTAAAGGAATTAAAACATCTGTAGGAAAATTGAGACTTGCAAGTGGTCATTGGTATTGTGCAAGCAGAAACTTTATGAATAAAGTTGCACTTTTTGATTTATTATTTTGACATGGCACTTAGTGATTGGTATATTTATTACAGGTTTGAGGCAGTGACTAAATCTTAGTCAAATAACACAGATTTTCAAATGTAAATAACACAGATTTTCAAAATCTAAATGAGAAATTTTTAAAATTTAGAAATATATCAGCTCATGTCATTGATTTATGAAATACTTTAGAAGACTTGAAAAAAAGACTATAAACCTTATAAGGGTTCTTTCTTCACTTTAAAGAGTTTTATTAATGATCTTTATTACTGTTGAGTCGTCTTGTTACACATAATAAAGAGCAGGCATTTCTATGTGTCTGTCAGTCAATGCTCCTGATGACTCAGAAGGATGAGGAACATACAAAATTAATGATTGCTGGGTAATAATATCCTGAATATACTGATGTTTCATCTAAAATCATTATTAATGCATGGATCTTGCAAGGAGCGCGACATGAATTTGGTGCCACACTTTTCTCCTACTGCACGAGGAGCGCACGAAGTTGCTATAGTGGAATTTCCCAGGGTCATCAGGAGTGTCAGAGAAGTCCAGATTCCCCAACTGGGAGAAGATGTAGCATCTGAAGGTATTTGGGAAGCCATCTCAGGGTCTTTTAAGCACTAAACCACATAGCAATTGGAGTGTTGCCCACGTTTTTGTCTATCTTGGTAAACCTGAGTATTAGAAGCTGTGATACTGTGTAGTTTCATAAGGTCATGATGGAAAGGCACAATATGTGAATTTGCATGTGTTGCCTTTGCTAGGATGTCGCAGTTTTTCATACAAGCTCTGGATATTAGACAAAGGACACTGAATAGCATGTACTGGGCCATTTTGGGAGGTGACCTCATAGCAGGCACTGAAGCTGTGATTTTTAAGTATTATTTTTCATCATGTTTTTTTTTTGTTTGTTTTTTTAAAAAAGGGGGCATCTGAATAGTGACATTTATATTGATTCCATACAGCGTCAAGCTCAATTTCCAAAAATACTTAGAAGTTGTTTAAGGATTGATCAATGCTAAACTAAATCAAATAACTTGAATAACTTTCCGTTTAAGGTTTTTATTTCTGAACTGTATCAGACCAAAATTTTTAACCAGATAGTGTGGTTTCTAACAGTTCTAAGAATTCTTAAGGAATCAGAATTGGAAAACATAGATGCATGTCCTATGTTATTTGCATACGTAGCATAAGGTCCTTTTGACCTCATCTTCATAAAGATGCTTAAGTTTTATTCGTTATGTTTTATTCGTTTAAATTGGTGTAACAAGATTTGATAGTGAAGTGTGAGGAAAGGGCAAGTTTACTTCAGCCTAGAAGATAAGAAAAGAGGTGGGTATAATATGGTTGGATTCTCCCCATTCTTTACAATATCTGTCTTTGAAAGTAATTGAGAGTCCTTGCAAGACAACTTGAATGAGTTGATAAAACCAAATCTTTTAAGTAATGTAGTTTGGGGTTGTCCAATGAGCATGCTCAGAACAATATAGACTCCAACTTATTATGCTGGGACGCTGCTTCTGTATCATAATTCTCCTTCCTTTCCCTGTTTCCACTCATATCTGTTACTGTTTTGTTTGCACTGGATTTGAAAATCCTTCTAACCATCTGAAACGCCTTTTTAGGTGAATATTACTAGGCCAGCATCTACTGCCTTTCTCTATAGGGCAAGCCAGGCTACATTTGCCTCATTTCAATTGTGTGTGTTTGTGTCAGAGAAACTGCTTTTGGGCTGCTTGTTTTGTGGGCCTCACTTTGTTTAGCTTACTTAAATTATTTCAAAATAATTACAGCTATTGTAAGTATATTGTTTGAATTTAGCTGTCACGTTCCAAGTTTTGGATAGATTCCTAGTTTATGCTGAAAAGCTTTTGTGAAATGATAATGTAAAGATTTTTTCAATTAGAAAGCTTCAAGAGGAATTAGATTAATAATTGCAAAACCTTTCTGATTACTTTAAAAGTATGAACTAAAAAAATCATTCTGAGTGCAGTGGAATGTGTTTCAGCTAAAAATCATTCTGAGCGCAGTGGAATGTGTAGCTAACTGGAAGATTTTTCTTAGCTTTTTCTGGGGCCTACTGGTTGTCTCCATACAGTTTTTGTCTAAATGAGGTTTGGATACACAAAAGCAAGAAACAGCACTCAGGGCTCAGCCTAAAACAGGGTTCTTTGACATTCCACTAGACTATTTAATAGTGACCAGTATAACATATATTGAAGTTTTAATCAAGGAACTGCCAGTCAAAATATGTTTCTGGATACTGCATGATTTTTAAGAGCTTTTTTCCTTTTTCTTTTTTTTTTTCCTTTCCCCTTCCCGTTTCCAAATGAATGTAGATAGGGAAGTCTGATGTGTGAGGTTGGAGAGAAGAGGAGGAAGCAAGTGTTAGTTGTTGCTGGCTAGCAACAATAAAGCTACTTCCCAACCTGGAGTTGCTTTGTCCATTTGGGGATCTTCAGCTATGTTCTGCGGCAAAAGAAGTAACTCAGACATTCAGAAATCCTCTCAGCAGAGGACGCCGGGGCAGGGGCCGGAGGGTGGTCGCTGCTGGCAGTGCAGCCCCGGCCGCTCGTGCCGGTCTCTTCCCGAGGCTTAATCCAGTCCGTTGCACTGGCTGCCGTTGTGCTCGGAGCACTTGCCGGCTTGTTTTGTCCCCCTCCTCTCCTTGTATTTTCTCCCCCTGGCCGTACCTGGTGATAACGGGCCCTGAGGCAGTCGCTGGATTTCTCCGCGCGCGCGGTACAGCGTACACTGGGTTTCACGTGGTGCTTGCTCGTGTGCTTTTCTTGGCAACGCAGAAATTTCTGTGAGTGGGAGAGAAATGTCTTGAGAGGGTGTTTTTAATAAGAGCTTAGGAGATCTGGGAGCGGATTGGCAATATTATAGGCTAAGCGTTCCGCCTGAGAAAGAAAGGCCACGTGAGCTCTTGTTTTATATCCTTAGTCACACACAGATGTATGCGGTTGGGAATTGTGTGTCAACTGCTCTCCAATTTTCGCTTAAATAGTACTTCAGAGTGTCATTTTCTCCAGCAACTTCTATTTTTCTGTGTGTGAAGAATTCTCATTTGCTGGTTTAAAATTTCCCTGCTTGAGGCATTCTGTGGAGAATGGAGAGTTCAGTGTGCGTCTGTGAAGAGAAGAGCCTGGTATAGATCAACACGCCCGGCATCTTGTGAGCCGCGAGGCCTCTCCTGTGCTCGTGCACCTTTGCTGTTCCGTTATCCTCACCATGATGGTCTTTCAGTAGTTGTGCACTGGGCTGGGAGTCTACCCCTGTCCTTCAAAACCCCCTCTTATACCCTAAGAGTAGGTGAAATAAGAATTTAATAGTTGCTTTGAAAGTTTGTATTGAATGAGAGAGGGGATGACAGAGGGGGGGGAAAAAAAGATTCGCTTAGAAATTTGACTCTGAGATGTCTTACATGAATTTGGAAATTTTATTGAAAAGTTCCTGGGATCTGGGGTATGGAGTGAGATTTAAATTGCTGCCTTCAGAAGTGTGGGAAGTAGAAGCAGCTTCCCTTTTAACCTGTAGAGATTTTCCCATTGATAGTCTCATAGTTCTCAGCTGTTATTAATTGCATTTATTATTAGAACATGTTTCAAGAAGTTTTTAAAAAGAAAAGCTAGGTATCTCAAAATCTTTATTTGATGAGTTCCATACAAAATCACAAGGTCTCCAGAACCCTTGAAATAGACCTTATTCAGAAATAAGTCACAGGAGAGAGTGACTTTTTGATGATGGTTAGTGATTTCTGTCTCATGATACATATTTTCAGGAATTATTTCATTTTGTTTAAGCACACAGAAGATACAGTGCACAAGATGTTCCTTGACACGAGTGATTCTGGTGATGCACAGAGCTCATTAACACACTTCAGAAGAATTAAGATGGTGTTTGGCACCATCTGTTTTTCTTCCAGCAAGTGAAAGTGATTATGGCTTTTGCACAAAAAAAAAAAAAAAAAAAAAATACACTCTGCCAAGGATTCTTCAAGAATAACTGTTTTTGTACTGCTTAGGAAAAAGAGATTATTGAATAGCATGGTCTTCCAGGTACTAGTATCTGCTTAGGAATTTTCTACTGCCCTGTTGTGTTTGCCAATTTGGATCAGGGCTGTTAGGCAGTGTCCAGAAAAGAATGTCGCCATTTTTCATGGCTACACTTTGTTCATATTTTCGTAGCTAGTACTTTAAAAGAACAAGCCCCTTTGGTCATTTCAGAATTATGTTAAATATTAGAGCTGTTACACTCCTAGTGTAATACGCTTTCTAAAAAACAGCCAAAATAAGCCTCACGTTTTCCAACTGTTGCCATTTAAATCTTGGCTCTGAGGATTTTTACCTTCCTCCGTCTTCACTAGTGTCCTGAGAATTAGAATGAGGGTAGTGGGAATCAGTGTCAGATATGAAAATCCTTAAGCTACTTTGAATAGCAATATTTCACTTTTTGCTTTTTTGTAGACAAAATGATGACGACTAATTACAAAGAAAAATATGAATGTCTGCAGATTCCACAGTGTAACGTGCATATCTTTCTCTGTCACCTCTGCACTAAAAAAACAAACACTAAAAGGTTAACTTATACCAGAACTAAGCAATTAAAATAAATCAACTTCCATATTCCATACATAGTCAGATCAGATGTGACGCACACCTATTCCTAACTTTGAGTCGATCACTCTTTACAGCTGTTGACCCATAAATATCCCTGCAAATCTAGAGATATGTATTCCCAGATGAGATTAAAAAAAGTATAAAATTACCCAGTATTGATAGATTAAATTTATTGAGCCATATTCTCCACTGTATATGCCAGATATTTCAAAAAACTCTCCTTTATCTGTTAAGCAGTTGTTTGTGCATCCTGTATTGTAATTAAACCTAAAGGTAACAGTAACAGCTTTCACTCTATTTCTCTCTCTGCCTTTCTCCTGATTTTTCTCCTTAGTAAAGAATAGAATGCAAAACTTGGTGCAAAATAATTTAAAAATAATTTTGAAGTATATGACAGAGTAAACAGCTGCTTTTGGGGGAGAAATAGAAAGTTCAAATAGCCCTACCTCTCTGATAATACATCTGTGTTCTGCAAGTGGATTTATCCTGAGGTTTCAGTCATTGAGAGTTTATAATATTGAAACCTACATCCTAAATACTGGCAGTAAATAACTTCAGACTCATTATTTGTCCAGGACAGAAGCTTCTCATTTTTATAGTCGGTTATGCACTTGTGCAATTAGATGTTTTCTTTGTTTTACCACACCATTTCAGGTGAGCATTTGACTGCAACAAAAAATACTCCAAATGGTAGTAATGTAGGAGGTGCTCTAGATAGTCCGGTATACTGTTTGGCTCTTAAACTTTATTCCTTTAAAATAGAAAGGAAATATTGCATCAGACACTTATGAATCCAGTTATCTTCTACTTATGACCTTGACCTTTTTTGTGTTATTTTTGAGAACTAAATGCTTTAGATTTAATTTGGGATTGTTGAACTCATTTCCTCTTGTTTGCTTTCCTCCCCACCCAGTTGTAAGCACTACTTTAAAGAAATCCGAACTTTTTTTTTCTGACAACAGAAGCTGATATTTATTTCTTAATTAGGAGGCTATATTGCCTTCGAAGTGATATATACCTGTAGGGATGTGTGGCCTGATGTAACAAATAGACATTTATGGTAAGAATCTACTACTTTATTTAAAGATAGGTTTTTGGCACTCCTGAACTCCTCCACACCATCTGGCCTGAACATACCTGTTTGTGGTTCCAGCATCCTGCTTGCTAAGTTTGGCCCCAGCTTACTTCTCTGTAGAGCTATCAATACCTGCCTATATCTTAAGGGAGATATAGGCAGATATATCTCACATGATCTGGAGCTGTGGAAAAGCAGGAGGTTTTTTTGTTAGTTCAGCCCTCATTTCTAGCTGCTACTTTTACAGAGGTGACTTATTGACTTTTCATATTCTGGCTTGCTTGCCATCAAAATGTGTTTGTAGGTGAAACCAGTACATTAGTTTCAATAGTCTCTTCCTGAAGAACTTTGATATTTTAACTTATTAGGATGTCAGTAACTCTGAGTGACTCTGTTGCTTAAGCCCGTAGGGGATATTTAGGGAAGAGGTTTAAAGAGAGTAATTAATTTGTTCACCTAAGGATACAGTAGTACTGAGAATGGGGTAGAATAAACTACCAAAATATCACAAAGGAAAAGACCTTGGAAATACTGCATAAAGAGCTTTCCAGTTTCCACCATTTAAAGGAGCAAATAAGAAGCAGTTTTAGTTCGTAGGCCATAGAATTAAAGACTGAATAATATCACAGATGGAAAGGTAGGCAATAAAACAAGTATAACTTAACTAAATGCTCAGTCCAGCTTTCTGAACTAAGGCGAACACAAAGTGTTTTTAAAAATCCATTTTTAATGGAATAGGAGTAGTGTAGAAAAATTATTTAAATTTGTGAATTCAGCTAAATCAGTTTAATGCTTAATACTTAATGTTAATATCTTTGTACATTCCATATCGCTAATGGTGATTGATTTTTTATTATAAAATCTATTAAACCTACACAATTAATTTAAATTAATATACCAGCAGCATGTGTTTTGGACTTTTAAGTCTGAAGATAATCAGATTCATGCTGTGGTGAAAATCACTGGCAAAATGCCTTAAATGCCTTGAACAAGCGCACATTGAAGAGGTGAGCCTGGCCTCAACAGCTGTAGACTGTCATGCAGGTGCAAAAACATGTTTTCCTATTTAGTACAATACCTAGTTGATTCACAGCTGAGAAACTCCTTGGGAGCTGTTAAAAACAAGAGGGCATGTTTTTCTTGATTGGTCTATAAAATCAAGTGTGAAAAGTTGAGATCTTAATACTTCTAACAGTGTAATCACAACCCATGCGTTTCTAAGTTATCTATGAGAAAATAGCAAGTTGTAAATGCAGAATACATTTTGTTACAAAGCATATAATTTTGATTAGGTATTAATGAGTATTTGTTCTTTTGCTGATGGTATTTCCATTGCTATCTAACAGAATTTAAATCTATCTTAAAAAATCTAAAAGACAAATAATGAGTGTATTTTTTCTTATTAAGGATGTAAGATATGGTATTCATCTTTCTCTAACATGTAAGTTTTGAAAAAGGAATTTTATACTAAAGTAACAATTGTTTTTAAATGTCTATACTGGATCTTCCTGTTTTAAAAAGAATAATGAGAAAAAAGTTATCTATAAATGCAGAGCAGTGTGATCCTTGCCACTGATGAGAATTCATCTTTTAAGAAAATGGAATGAAAATCACAAATGCAAACAAAACAAGTAAATCAGACATATCTATCCTACTTAGTCTTAAAAGACTAATTTGTAATCTTATATGTAATTGATAGGGCCTGCTTATCTACTGAAATGAAGTTTAGACGTGTGAAAACAAGTTACTGAGGAATAAGTGCAATAGAAGTAAGCAAATGCTATTGTAGATATGTTAGGATTTTTTGCTTTTTTGTTTATTTTAATATTTTGAAACAGATCCAGCATTGTTCTGTGTGGTTTTTTTAATTTTGTTTTGTTTTCCATTAGAAAGTATTTTAGTGCTACTTTAACCATTGCAGGAAATGAGACTGAAGACTAGCTATAGTTTTTGAAGTGTTTAAAGTGAAAGACTGTGGAAGAAGATGGTGTAGTGCAAGCTGTGATTTTTTTTAACAAAAACTTGCACTTACTGTCAAAGACAACTCTCAGTAGAAAATCTGACAAAAACTGGAAAAAAAAAACTTTAAAATGTAACCTTAAGGGCAAAAAAGTCAATCTATAACCAAATTAAGGCAGTCTTAGAACCTTGTATTGGAAGCATTTTGCTTTTCTTAGGTGGTTCAGGACCACAGGTGATCACAGAGAATGTGTTAAACCTTTGAGTTCTTAAGCACCAGTCAGAAGTAAGATTTGGGTAGATGAGTTTCACCAGCAAAACTGATGAAGCATAAGCCTCACAGATTTATAATCATTGACCCAGGGAGTACTGAGAGTAAGTGGAGTGTATGGGTTTGCAAGAAAGGTAAATGAATTGGTAGCAGACCTCTGTGAATTAGATTTAGAAACAGTGAAGAATAAGACAAAAGACAATAGTCCATTCTTTTTTTCTCTTCTTTAGATAATTAATGATGGAAAAACTAGTTTTTCTTTTCAGATTATTTTAACTTTTTTTGAATCTGAGAACAAAAATGCAACTATCCATTCTTTGAAATTAGCTTGTAACTACAATGCTGTAGGAGGCAGTGATAACTGCTCTTTTTAATGAATGTTTCTACCAGGAGAAAATTTCCAGTATGCCAAAGATTTAGCACTCTAAGCTGTGCTATATGAAATAAATACATTTTATTGGAGATAAACTTTGCAAAGTTTGTGGGCTGAATGTAGCTTTTGACTAAGCTGTTTGCTAGCCTAAGTCAACTCATTTAGGATTTGTTCCGTTCCACTTATTTATGAATTTAGGAATCTTTCTGGCTTCAGAAGTTTCCAAATTGATTTAAGGAGCATTGATTCAAATGATCATTTGGATTGGTATATGGAGAGTTATAGGATGATATGATATTGGCTGGCTTCATTATTTCCATCCACTTTTACAGTTATCCACTTTCTTCACGGTAACTGTCTAAATATTATTTATAGTAGCACTGTGCTTTTTTGATAAGACTTGGAAGTTTGGACAGGTGGGCAGCCGTTTTTGTAAGCTAGGTGACATAATGTGCCTGAACGAGATTTGAAATGGTATAAATAATATTGTTTGTGGCTATCATATACATTTCTGTACTGTACCTGCCCATTTTTCCAGATGCAGAGTTGTACGCTGAAGTTGCCTAGAAATAGAAATATATCGTAAATGATTCCATTGCAGAACTCTTCATCTTTTGCTTTAGTCCATTTTTCCCTGTATAAAATTTGTGCATGAAAGAGAAAAGAGCACCTACTAACATTGCAAGTTTAGACACTTAAATTTTAAAATGCCACATTATAGGGTAGTCTTAAAGTTTTTCACAAGCTCTCAGCCTGCATCTTGCTGGGATAATTCATGATGTGAAATGTGCCTTCTGTTCCCTGGTCCTCCCTACCAGGATGCAGGTGCAGAGCTGGGTGAGCTGCCAGGGCTCAGCAGCCTCAGAGCCTCCTTTCCTCACAGTCACACTAAAACACCGTAGCTGGAAAGATGCTGCTGGTTCCTTTGCCTTTCAGCTTCCTCCCTCTGGCCCAGGTTAGAGTTGCTGGAGGAAAAGGGGCAGCTGAGAGAAAGGCTATCATTGCTTCTGGTGGAGCACAGGGCCTCCTGAAGATCTTCAACAGACTCCAGCAAGAAACCGGTGCTGCTGGAGCGTATGACTTGTGGCCATAATTAATTAGAAGGCTGTGTGTGTTGTCCTCATGGCTGCTTTGGTCCACTGTTGGGTTGAGCAAGGATTTCAGTCTCAATATTATAAATAAATGGTGTGTTTAGTTGCTGTGCCATGTCTACTTTTGATCCTGCCTCTGTCCCCCAACCTGTGTGTTTGAGCAGCCAGCAGAGACCATAGAACTCTTTCACGCTCAATGAAAATTTTGTTTTGTTTGTTTTTTAAGTTGGTTACATACCAACGTGACTATTTTGAATACAAATACATTTACCTTTAGGTGTTTTGACAGTGTCCTATACAACTTTATGATTCTGGGAGCATTGTGGTTCAATAGGTTCCTGCTCCTTGATAAAGGAGATCAGGAGCTTGGTGTGCTTCTCTTTGAATGTACTTCCAATCAGGCATACAATATTGAATGCATTTGGAATATTTTCATTTTGTACTTCAATTCAGAATGATTTTTTTTCAATCAAGTGTTATTGAAGATGTTCTTCCCCCATTGTGGTAAGTAGATTGATCACCGATAGAGAATGATAGGGGGGTTTGTTTTTTTTCCTAATATATAGAGAGCTTTCCAGGAACATGTGAAGAGCTGGATTGGATATCTTTCAAGAAAATCTGTATATTAAAAACAGATTTTTTTGTGATTCCCTTTTTTCGGGACAGCTAAAGTTTGAACACTTTGCCCATGTGTCATATTTCTAATGTACTTACCATCATATACTGCGTGGTTGTTGGGTCAGGCTCAGCTACTGGAAGAATGTGCGTTTCTTGCCAAGTAAGTTTTCAACAGAAACTACTGGAGATCAGTCAAGGTTTCACTGTTTAGGGAAGCTCTTGTTGGGGGAATGTTTTTTTTGTTTGTTTTGATTTTTTGGCAAGGGCGGGGAGGGGAAATTTACAACTGAATGAGAATAGTTAAAAAAGAAAATTTGGCAAAAGAGCATTTTGCTGATTTAAAAATCTTGGCTATTTCTAGTAGTATGAAGTAGCTATTACTGCTTAGTTCAGCCAAATATCTCTAGATTCAGGTTACAGGTATCCAGATAAGAATGGATATATATATTTTTTCTTCTCCTTACAGGTATTTAAGAACACCATATACTGTTGGTAACATGAAAGAATTATGCTTCGTATGAGTTATGCTTAAAAACCTCACTGCATTACCTGAGACATGTAATAAAATAAGCATTTTATTTCTGTGTTGTAGTTTTCCCCTCAAATTTTCAAGTTGTGCAGCAACATATCATCCAGTCTCCATCGCAGGTGGATGAACGCTGAAAACATTTACATAACAGCATAGTCTTAACTCCTCCCCCAGAGTTCATTGTTTTAAGTCTTGCTGCCTAAATTCTTTAGAAATAACCATCTTATTACTAACTTCTTTTTGATGTGCATAAGCATTTATTTTCAAGAGTTGTAATAAGTTTTACAATCAAATTTGGATGAGACTTTTTCTGCTTCTCATAGACAAATGACTTGCCGTATTTCTGTATTACTTATATATGGTTTATGATAAACAAAATGTGCAGTCTGTGGTAGGTAAATTCAAGTCTTAGAGCAATGGAAAAAAATACAGTAGGTTTTCAGTAGATGATTATTCTTGAGTAGTATGTTCCTGTTTGAATATGGAGTAGGCTGAATGTGTCAGAGGCGTTTTTTGAGTGTCATACATAAGCTAACAAGGAAATACTACATTTAAATGTTATTAAAATAAAGAGATCAACTTGACTGTTTCTTTCTGTTTGTGACTTTGCTGAGGATGAATCAAGTTACCCAAAGAATATAACTGTTATGCATTAGAAAACACAAATGTTTGACATAATTTATTTTGTATATCACTGTATCTTAATGCCTGATATCAGGGAGGGGGGAAGATCATCATACAAAGAAATAAATGGTGCCTGGCATAAGATCAGTCAGATCTGTATGATAGATTATAAACAAGTTTCTTCTTTGCCAAAATATAGATACAGCCCTCATAAAAAGAGTTTATTTGCTCATTCCTTTAGGTAAAAGGAATAGTCATAGAAGACTTAAATGCATCAAATTTAAAACATTTTAGGAAAAAAAAAAAGTCCAGGTGTAATTAATCTTAGAGAGAATACTGTATTTTTTTAGATTGGTGTCAGGCACTGAACAGCTAAAACCCATATTAAAATACCAGTGAGGGCTGTCCTGAAAAAGCCTGTCTTGGCATTCCTCTTGGCTCAGGAAACTAAGCAGAGGAGCCCTGTCCCTGTTGGGTTCGGTGTCCCTCTGAGCCAGCGTCACGGGCACGTGCTCAACCTGAGCTTTCATTAGGTCCTGCTAATAGGCACTTGAGAGAACATGTTTACTAAGTGCTGACTATCAAGAAGGCAAAACAATTTATGGCTTTAGGTGTTTATCCTGGAGGTGTGTTGGGGCATTTCTGCTTAACCACTGTGTACCTACCTGGTCAACATTCACTACAGTCTGAAAAGCCTTAAGCTGCTTGGCATATGATAGAGTGCGTGGAGAGGAGGAAAGAAACAAACTGAGGAGAGGCAGGCAGAGGACAAGCATTAGGTGGAAAAGAATACAGGCAAATATATTGCAAACTGCTGTGTGCAGAGATAAGCCCCAATGAGTTGTGGTTTTTTTTATTTTAAGGGAAACTTTGGAGAAACTTCTTGTGTGTATACGTTTACTCCTGAGCATTGGTTTTTGTACCACTGCTACAACTGTGACCATATGCTTTGTCTGATCAGTGTGTGAATAACTGGGAGTGCAGGGAGTTTTCACTGTTGTTTTACAGTCTGTCCTAATATTTATAGGAAAAAAAGAATTTTACAAAATATGCATGTTAGCTTTTCATTATTAAAATTAATTTTTAAAGTGGTAAAGTTAAATCACATACCTTCTACATAAATCATTACAAAATACAGTATCTTTCAAATGTGTGTGAAAGATATGTTGCACATTAGTAATGTGGCAGAACTTTTAAATTTTAAATATTTAAATATTTATGCTTCTATCTGACTGAACAGTAACTGATGCTGAGTTTCTTGAGCTGTTTATGTAGAGGGAGAAATGTGAGAGAGCATAGTGCAAGCCATAAAGCAAATAGTTTTAACCAGCATTTAATGCCCACTTGATATCACAAGGAACTTACGCTCTTGGGAGGTGGACCATCTTAACTAAGAAGCCATAAAAATAGGGTACTTAAACTACTGCAGGGGAGATTGTGCAGAATCCAGTAAAAGAAGGCCTCTTCCAGATCAAGGAGACTTCTGGGTCCAATCTAGCATTAAAAGCAAAAACATGCACACAGATGTGGACACATGTGTGCACGGGGGAATGCACATGCACACACAGGAGCTGGGGAATCACAGCCTGTTACGTAAGAAGGGATTATGCTAGTTTGAGAAAATATGCATAGAACAGCTCCTGTTTATATCCAAGTTAAAGGAAGCCAACCTTTTTTGCATCTGTTCATGTAAGGCTCCTTGAAACTGGGGGTGTCTCCTTGTGACTTTTTTTTAAACACACATTCTCAAATTCTAAACACTGAAATTATTTTAATGAATTTTCTAGTTCTAGAATTGCACTGCCCTAGTAGTTTCTCTCCATGAAGTATCATGGCATCTGTGCAATCATGTTTTCAGATTGCCCATGTAACCATTCATTTGCAATACAAAGTAGGCAGGCAGTGCTATGAAGCATTTAAAATTTTATTTTAACAAATTTTAAGCCATCTGTTGGACTAGTTCTTAGGGAGAAATGTGATGCCCTGTGCTCCAGTTGGTTCATGTGGAAGATGATGTGGAAGACTGTATATTCTCTATATTTTCCTTCTGTTTTCTAATGTACGTGATATTTTTAAGTGATTTTTTTTAAAAAAATTACACAGTAATTATTTGAAATACACTTTTTATTTTCAGTGTATCATACAGCCTTCATTAGTAATTCTGAATTTATATATTGCTGATTCCGCTATTATGGAGCAAGGTTGAGACACTGTCAAAGCTCATCCTAAATTAACTTTGACTATAGCTTTTTTCTTGTCCAGAGCTTTTCAGGCTCTGCTGTTAGAAAGGATCATTTGGCAGAGGACACTTCAATACAGCCTTTTCATTTTTTTAAGCCTCAAGAATTATGTCATACTTCGGTTATTTTAATATTGTCCCCACAAAAGTAAAGGTGAATTTTAAAATCAGACTTTAAGTTCTGTGAAAGTTGCATTTGATTAAATAGATTAATTGAACAGTGACCCTCTGTAAGTTTTATGGAAGTCTTTGTAAATATTACAGGGTCCACCAGGACTTCTGGTTGCATAAGCTTAAAAAAAAAAATCCCACATCTTGGTTCATAAGCACCAAGCAGTAAAAACATGTTTTCTGTGTGACAGAGTGCTGCAGTGAGGCACGCAGGAGCTTTCGGTGACAAATATATGTTTGTGCTTAATTTTAAAAATAAACTTTCTGAATGAAGTATGAATGTTATAATTGTATAACCATAGTGTTATACATATGGTTGCTGATGCCTGCTGAAACGAGATAGCAGATGCATTTTCATATCCCCCATGGTCTCCTTTATCCCAAGGGAAATTTGCTATGGCAAATCTCTTTGCAGGCAGCCGAACAATTCTAAAGGTGCCTTGGTGTAGTTGGGCACTTTGATGCCTGACACGTGAGCCAAGACCACCCAGGCAGTCCCAAAACCCATATCCACACTTCAACACTTAAAAGGTGTGGGTAGTGTAAGTAAAGACAGATGCCCCAAGTCAGCCTTTGGTAAAACCTGCATTGTTTATTTAATTTTTAAAATGTATGTTAATGCCATGGTGATGTATTGTTTCATCTGTGGAGGGTTTCTTTCCAAGACCTGCCTTTTCACTTTCTCTCTTAAGAATATATTTTAATTTTTGATATATTCCTAGTATATTTTTGTTGAATGGGAGGCAATAATAAAAAGTGTTCAGCAAGTAAAGCTCTAGGTTTGGAATTCTGCTGAGCTCAGCAAGCAGTGCAATAATGGGGGGAAAAGAAAATTGGTTTGGTCTTGGCGTTTGGGAAGAAAAGAGTAGGAGTTGTCCTTAAGGAGAAACAGAGGATTTCTCTTCTGATTGTGTATTGGAAGTGTTCAATATTTGCCACTGGAGCTCTCAAGGGGAAGCTTCCTGTTTATGGTAGCTGCTAACACGCAGTTAACCCCTAAGCCTAAGTAAAGGGCAAAGAGTGGCCAAAGGATAAAGCTAAAAGGTGAGGCAGCCAGGCTGCTAAAGGAGCAGAAAATGGATTAAATGAGTATTTGGGGAGGATTAATAACTTGTTTTCTTCTGTAAATGGTTGATGATGTTGTCTGAATCAGCACCAGAAGTGGAGCAGAGCAAGGGAAAACATTCAGATATAGAAGTTGTGATATTTCCACCATTTTTTCAATATGTTAAAATGAATTTGTGAGGTATCTTGTGGCAAAGTTTAGCAAAGAACTGTAACCAGAGCATGAAGCTTGATGTTTTTATGAATGAAGGAGGACAATGTTAGGGAGCCTGCAGAATTTTTTAAAGATTAGCTGACACCTGCTAAAGTAAACTTAGCTGCAGGGCATACAGCTGGCAGGAAGGACTTGCAAGAAGAAGTGTGGAGCTAAGGGAGCAGCTGGAACCAGCAGAACACTAGAACAGTGGGAATGACTTGGGTATAAAACATGCAGAGGCAAAGGACAGAAACAGAGGTAAGGTAAGGAAAGTGGCAATACCTAGTTAGGCAGAGCATGGACAAGTCAAGTTGACATGTGTGATTCTGAGAAGGAACATTCATACCTGAGAAGAAAATGAGAGGGGGGGAAAAAAAGACTTGAGAATTGCAACAGGTAGCCCTGAGTGTTTGGACTTTCCTTACTAGGCCAGACTGACTTTTCCACTCATTCTTCTCTATAAATCTGCCAGGGAATTAAAATGCAAGGTGGGTGGTACATGCTGGACCATGGCAAGAGTGGGTAAGACAGAAATGTATGATAGTATTGAATTTCCTGTGGTATAAATCAAGTTAACCTGTAGTAAGTTTGGGCAAAATCTAAGTGAGGCATTTTAGAGTTTTTAGAGGAAAACAAAAGCTAGGCAAGAAAATGCCACAGTCAAGAGGGTGCTCAAGGTTAGGTGAGAGAGAAGTCCTTTGGTTTATGGCTGTTGGGAACTTTCAAGTAAAAAGGAGTCTTTGGTGGATGATTGCCCCAGCGCTAATAACTGGGTATGAACTGTGGCAGACTGAAAAGATCCTCTAGATGGAGAAGTGAGAGAGGATTTGGAAAGACTTTTCTAGTCTTTCTGCTTACACAAGCAGAGAGGGACATAAAATATAGCGGGATACATCAAAGAGCATGAGGAGGCTAAGAAGGAGCAGAGAGGAGCATTGGTAACTGTGCAGTGAGTAGTCTGGTAGCAAAGCAGTAAAAGCTGTGTGTTCAGTTTTCAAGATGTTTTTTGTAAGTAGTGCATGTCTTAATCTTTTGAAAAGAGAATGCTTGGTTTCATTTTGTTTGTTAGATTTTTTTTCAACCCTAAAAAAGCTTTGATCAGGAGATCCTTCGAATGAAATGTCAGGAAAAAAATGCTTGTATGTAGCTGTAGTTTTAAATACTGAGGGATAAATACTTGGCTAAGTAAACATTTATACTGGAATAAAGGTATTAAGAATAGAAACAATATGAAGATGATTTACTGTTTATCTCATGCAAAAAGCTAGCTAAAAATAGCTTTTAACAAAAGAGACAAAGTCCTGATGGAAAGACTTCAAATGTAATTGGATGAATAGAAAATTTAAAGGGATAATTACAAGTACACAGAGAAATTAAATAGGATTATGATGCAAAGAAAACTTGATCTCCGAGACTAGAAATTATAGGGGTTCTGAAAATACAAACTATTTTCAGAAACTAAGTATAAAGGTAGGATCTGTTTAAGAACAAGAAGCTGAAACTCCGTCAGCTATAGAAAAAGAGCTTTTAAAGAAGAAGAAGAAAAAAAAAAAAAGTAGATTAAAATTGAGGTAGACTTGAGATCAAACTTAGTATTTTACCAGCAAGACCATTGTGATGCTACATTTGATGTTGAACATGGACACAAAGCAGGGAAGCACAATGGAAATGAATGTATGGAAAAGATACCCCAGGTGTGGTACAAGGACATAATCCTTAACAAACTTCATGTACTCAATTCATGGATAATTACTACTTGAATGTGATTTATAATTGATTAGCAATGAGGACAAAGCTTTAGTGGGGTCTTTTCTAAAATAACATGCTATATTTTTTCTGAACATATGGTACTTATTGTGCCTTCTTAGTTTCTTACCAAAGTCTATGGTAGGAGATTGAGAGAATCAATTTTAGTTTCTAGAGCTGCCTTTTCCAGTTTTCATCCAAGGATAATGTAGTCTTTGCTTGTGATATAAAATTCCATCACAGTCATCTATGTAGTTGATGTTTCCGAACTGGATTTGTCTTATCTCTCTGCTGTTAATTTTGACATAGTAACTTGGCATCTATGGCAGCTCAAGCCTTGGCAAAAGGGTCCACTACATGGTTGGGAATTTTGATCTGTTAAGCTTAGTACTTTTTAAATGATGTATTTACACGAAAGCACAGATCATTTAGAGTTGTAAATTTTAGTTGGCTTGTACCATAGTCCTATTTAGGAACTTCTGAATTAGGAAGTGGAGAGTCTAGTTAAAAAATACATGTCTTTTGACCTATGATGCAAAGATTCTGTATTTGTATAGACTTTTCCCCTGAGACAATATTTATGCTGAAGATTAGTAATGAGAAAGAATGTTCATTTAGCCATATTGTCTTTTCCATTTGAGTGATTTTTAGTTCTGTGTTTAGCCATTAGTTGTGAAATCAGGTTAGGATTCTGATTATTCATCCACTGTACAACCCAATTCTTTTTTCTTCAAGTATTACTCAGAAACGTAGAATTCACCTGTCTTCTAATAACTTCCCACATGTCTCTAGTAAGCAGAAACATTAGAGCTTCCTGTTTTGTCAGCATGCGAGAATGTGCACGAACCATGGGTTCTAATAACTTAAGTTCGTTGTTGTTGGTTTTGTTTTGTTTTTTTAGGGAATGTCAGCTTGTTAGTAGTCATGTTCTCCTACAACATATCACTTATTAGACTTTTCTACATTATAAAGTAGATATGGCTACACACTTCCTGTTAAAATACCATGCTTTTGATAAACTTTTCTTGAAATTTCAGATTTTCTTCAGAAACAAGAGAAATAAAAAAAAAATTAAAAAAGAAAAAGCAAAGACTAAACTTTTTAACTTAAACAGTGCATCTTCCATGTTTTGTAATTTCAATATTTACTTCACAGGAAACATGTTATGATTTTCTGGGGGTTTTTTTTCAGGCTTAGGGCAATTATTTTTTCAAAATTTCCCAGTGTAATTTACTACCATGTCTGATCTTTTGAAATCATTACCTGAGGAATTAGACAACTCTTCATTTAATCTTTGTTTTTACAGAATATAGAAAAGTGTGCTTCTGGATAGTGTTGAAACAGTTTAGCAGTATTAAAACCAAATATGATTTGTTTTATAGCTTGTAGCCAAGTAAACTATTTTATGTTACTTAAAAGATGTTATTTGAATCTGGCACCTTTTGGACTGTTCACAAGTGTACAAAGGAATGTGACTTTATTAGTCTGTCCCTTTTCTATAAATATACATCAGCCATTTCTTGGGTAGGTGTCTGGGTAATCTCTGGGAACAAGTCTCTGAAGATAACTTTAGAAGGGAATGTGAATAAGATTAACTGTTTTGTGTATTAATATTTTTAAATGAGGAGGCTGAACATGAATTTAAAAGATTATTGTTACCTGCTTTTTTATTTTTTTTTATTATTATTAAAAGAATGAGCCTAATAAATCCCATTAAAATCAGTGGTAGTTATAAATTGCTTGGCAGTTTAAAGTCACATAATTGAGTTTTAATTTTACACAAATGCTGTTAGCATTCTTTATACAAATTAAGTAGATGGCCAATAGTGCATTTAGAGAGAGGACTAGAGAAAGAGAGCATATCCAAGTTCTCCTTTTGTTCAGAAGTCTTTATTTTCTGCATTCATCTCGCATGCTGAGAACATACCAGGAAACTATCTAGCTCTCTGTATAAATCTTTGACTGAAATGTATGAGAGACTTGGACAGATGAGTCATGAGAAGGCAACTAATTTAATATTCCGTAGTTCATATTAAATTAGTTTCTCTAGTATCTAATTTTATTAATATCTTTTTTACATTTTAATATGTGCAGTTTCAGTGATGACTAGTATTTGGAGAATTTTCTTATTTTCTGAATGACTTTTTGGGTGTCGCTACTGATACCGCATTATTTCTCCTGCTGTTGAGTTTACCTTTTAATTAATTTGATAGTGGATTTACAGAGCAAAAATCAGTGCTGCATTTCTACTATGCAAAAGTTGTTACTCTGTTTCAAAGGGTTTCAAAATAGTTCAACAGTTTCAGACTATTCACGGTTACCTAAAACAAGCAAACAAACAAAGCCTGAATTGAATTGCATTCCTTGTCACAACAATGTATTCTATAATAGAACTGTGTCTCTCAAAGCGTGATTCAGAGCAGCATTGTATGTCTCAAAGAATTGAAATGCATTAGATAAACCACTTTGAAACATTTTTACTCTTCAATCTTTTCTCTCTTAAGAGCTTTCTTTTGAGATGCTCCACTATTTGGTTTGCATTTAAAGTTTTGGTTTTTGTCCTGTTTTTGTGCACTTTGAAGTTTTAATATCTTAAAGGTCTTTTCTTTATTATTAGTTCTAAAAAAGAGCTTTTGCATAAATGTTTGTTGAATTTTCTTATGTGAGGGTATTTTCATTTTAATAGAAAAACAACTGTAGTGTATTACAGTTTAAGCTTGCTGTCGTCATGTTAGCTTTGATATAACTCCTGTGTTATGTCAAGAATACCTAAGTCCTGAACATTGTTGGATTTGCTTTTGTTTTTTTCCCCCCACTAAATCTCTTTGCATTTGCAGGCACTTGCAGACCAGTTTGAAGATACGACTGCTTCAGTATCTGAACGCATGAAGATTTTCTACTGCTGTCAGGTGCCGCCACGTTGGGCCATACAGGTGTGAAGTGACACCATGTGATGCTTTGAGTCTGTTTTGCTCACTAATTTTGTTACTGTGTGACTCTGAAGTTGAGAGAGTGTGATAGTACGATATGGTCTTGTATTGAAACACTGTAGAAGTAAAGACAATAGGCTTTCTGGAAAGAAAAGAAATTCTACGGACTATTTGGCTTTCAGAAGTTGTGTTCTGTAATTTTTTTAATTTTCTATAATTTTCTGTAGTGTCATTTTTCATTATTTTCCTTTTTCCTTCATTAAGAAATGGACAAAATCTTTTAAACTTCTAGCATGCCTCCTGTAAAAATAATCCTTCCTCTGTCAGTCTTGCTGATGATTACTCTTAGTTTTATTGCTTGCATTTTTCTCCATTTTTAAATAAACATTTACTTTCAGGATGTGTATCAAGGTCAAAGCAACCATGTCCAGGAGTCAAAGATACATTTGAACTCCTGGAGCTGAGACTTCTTATATTTTCTAGACATATGCCTTTTCAATAGTGTAGACAGGATACTTTTTCCCAAACTATACTGTTTATCTTCAACGTAAACTTTCTACAACAAAAATCTACACATTGCAGGCTTATCTGATGGTGATGTATTTAACAACCAACTTAAAAAAAATGTTTACATTAGATACCTCCATGGTGTGCATGCTGTTTACTTTTAACGCTATTTTATTCCTTTCTGATATCTAAACTTAGTGCATATTGCTTTAACCAAGCATATTTTCTTCTAGCATTTTCAAATTGTTCTGCACAATCTTTCAACAGGCGCTTGCAATAAAACTAGCAAATGTGGTTTTCATTTCCAGTTGTCAGAGTGGCACTCTTCACGCCAATTTTCCAAGTCAAAGATAGAAATGCTAAAGAGATTTATAATGGAAGATGGCAGCAGTTTTCTAGTTATAGTAATAAAGAGGTGTTACCTATACAAATTTTACCAAATTTAACTCTGAGTAAGTTTAATAAAACAGAAATGTGATTTAATTCCAGGTGCTGGAAAATATATTTTTCCTAAGCAATTAATATCAAGCTAACAAATAACTACTTTGTTACAGACCTTCACAGAGTTTCTTATGTATATTTGTTCAAGAACTGTTGCCCACTTAATTTTGAGTACTGCATCCATTTCAACCGAAATGGTCACTCCTCACTCCTTATAACAGATACTGAACCCAAGCTTATGAAGAGCACAAAGCCATTGGCAAGGTTCACAATATGGATATCAAAGCATGATTAGGGGCCCTCTTATACGGTATGCTCCAACTCCTCTTGCAAACCAAATAGTGTTTCTCACATGGAGAAATGATAAACTTATTTATTTCAAAGTTGAAAAACTATAAGTGATTTTAATCTCCTCTCAAAAAAAAAAAAAAAAAAGACCAAAGAGAATTTTTCAAAGTCATGAAAACATACCTTGTTTGTGTTTGAATAGAAAGAATTACTCATTTATTTTTACAAGTTTGCTGAAATAATAGACTGAATTTGAAATAACAAAGCGACTGGCTTATCTCTGAGGAAAACTCAGCAAAGGAGTTGAGTGTGAGCTCAACTCCAATACTGATTTGTCTAAAAGCTAACATCCTTTGGCAGCAGTGGCTGTTTAGGACGCTAGTTATTTACTCTTGATAGAGGGTACCTAGCAAAATCATGTTGCCAGTCACTTCATGCATGTGTGATGTTCCTCCTCAGGTTCAGATTGATACAGCAAAGTGTTGCTAGAAGAGACATTAATGCCTTCAGCTTCTGTTTCTCGCTCTCAGACTTTTCAACATAGTGCCACAACTCCTTTCCAGCCATGCGGGCCACATACCTGAGTGCAGGATTGGCAATTTAACTCATCCTTCCCCTTTGCTTGCCTCTTCATACTCCACTTCCAACTAGATTAACGAAGTTAAGGTATTGACATGAGCTGGAGTTAAATCAGAACAATTATTGATATGATGATTTTATTGGAGATATTGATGTATTTCTGATGCTCCAACTTGAGATTTAAATAGAAAAATTTCATATTATCTCTGCTTCTTGGAGATGTTAGTGACCCTAGTACCTTTTAAAGTATATATGTATATACTTTGTATATATATAAAAATACTTATAATATATAATACATGTATATATATAAATATATATATATACACACACATATATATTTATATTTTAAAATATACACACACACATACACTGTTGTATGCACCGAAATATTTTCAGTTACCACAAATTTCTTATCTTTCCAGCGTCAGCTTGCAAGCTTGCTCTTTGAGCTGGGATGCACCAGCTCAGCCTTACAAATATTTGAGGAATTGGAAATGTGGGAAGATGTTGTAATCTGCTATGAAAGAGCAGGACAGCATGGAAAGGTAAGAGAAGCTGGTTTTCACAGCTGAGATCATGAGTCTCGTCCTTGAAATGGGATCTCAGATAGGAAGAACTGCCTGATTTGTGCTGTTGATTCACTTAGGACATTCACTTCCCTAGGGCTACCATGAGGAAAATTCTTATAGAAAAAATGGACACATGACAAATGCGTCCATCGTTGTGTCCAGATTGCTAAAATAGATCTGAGATGATGAGCAAATGAAAGAGGAATTAGTAAGTAACTTAAAAAGCGAGAAAGTACTTAAACATGATACATGAAAAAAATGTGAGAAAATGTCATGTCTAGATTCGGAGAGAAGAAAGAGATAGTGATTC
This sequence comes from Nothocercus julius, assembly GCA_013398735.1. Lineage (NCBI taxonomy): Eukaryota > Metazoa > Chordata > Aves > Tinamiformes > Tinamidae > Nothocercus > Nothocercus julius. The sequence continues at coordinate 2,220,803 of VZSV01000115.1, forward strand.
TTGAAAATATGTGAGGAAAATTAAGTTAGAAACTGCAGATGCGCAGCCAGGTGTAGTGTGAGTGTTTTGAAAAGGCTGTAGCAGTTGTGTTGGGGGGTGGGGGGAAACCAAGGTTGTGCGTGAAGACTTTGTCTTGAATCTGGTTTCTTTCCCCCTTGATTTCAAACTGTATAACTGTAGTTATTACAAACATGTTCCATACAATGTCATCAGTGATTGGTGTGTTTAACTGCTTAAAGCTAACGTATTACTAAAATTACAGAATCAGACATTTAATACAATAAAGGTCTCTTGAAAGACTTTTTATACTGCTCAGTCTAAGTTGAAGTTTTCCTCAAATTCCTCAGCGTTTCTTTAACGCTGCTGAAGCTATGTGTAACCCTCAGGCAAAAAAAAACATTTAAAGCCATCATCTAATTCTATATATAAATGGCAGAATTGTTTAAAAATGCTGGTAGCAGACTGCAGCAACTCTTCTATTGTTGATTATTTTGCTGTTACTATTAGAGCTATTAGATCAATGAAAGGAGGATTTCAGAAAATGCTACCTGTCAAACCTTATGTTCATTATTTCCATAGCTTTCAGAAGTGTTGACTTATAGACAAAAGTACTTTTTTGGTATTGCAGTGTCATTATATTATTAATGTGCCTATGCCTGTAAGTACAAATTCTATGCTTATAGTAAGTTAATTTTGCAGAAGAAAACGCCATAATTTCAATTAACAGAGGGGGGGGGGGAACCCTAAAATTTCTCAGCATACTTGCTCTAATTATCATACCCTGATGCTTAGATTTGGATTATTATAAACTGACCGATGGGTTTCACTGCCAAGCTCTGTGTCACATTTTGCGTGCCCTGGGGTTGGTATGCTAATATCAGAATCCTTTCAGTACAGTAGAGAAGTAGAGGTCAGTATTTTCCATTTCCTGGAAATACATTCTCTCCTAGTTACATTTACAAACTGCCCTTAGGGAGTTATGAAAATGGCACTCAGAGAATAGGACAGGATATCTGACACAGGAAACTGGTAAGAAATGCTTTCAGAATGAGTGCTTGTGCACTGCTTTAAAAACCAGAAAATGCTCTGTAAGTACTAAGTAACAGTAGTGCTGAGCCAAAGTTAGCTTTGAATCAAAAAAGCCGAAAAATTAGAAACACTTATCTGTATGCTAAGAGGAGTGAATATTTGTGCTCCTTATCAGAAAGCTTTCATAGTCTGCACTGTTTGTATTCATCAAAAATGTTTTAATAGCTTTTAAACATGGTAGTTCTTGTTTTGAAGCATGTGAAAATCTACTAGTGCAGTATGTTGCTCAGTGAATGTTGACCTCATTAAACTTAGCATATATATGCCTAAAAGAACAGTTTTAATAGTTCTGCATGCCTTAGTGATAACAGCTATATATGGAAAAGACTAATTTAAAAACTATGAGGAAAAAGAAAACAAAAAAGAAACAATAACCTAATAACACAGCCAGATATTCATTGAAATATTCATTGTTAAAGAAACAGAGCATGTAGACATCTAGATATGGCTATGAAAAGCTCCATACTTGGAAAATACATACTTCTCTCAATTATAACAGAGGATATGCAGCAGTATGAATTTTGAGTATGCTGTCACTAATATTTAATAAACTTGTTTGTGGATCTTTTACTGCTATTAGCTATGATTGTATATTAATTTACTTCATAAGCTGACCATAGGTAGTATAAACTGGTATGGTAATGTGAGCTTACAAAAGAGTAACAGTGCTAAGCAAGGAGCAAAGCAGAGCACAGAAAAAAAAAATAAAGGAGGGAAGAGAGGAAAAAAAGAAAAAGGCATCGTAAAATCTGAATGAGCATTATGTTGATAGTCTCTCTATTCTTGTTGTTCCAGTGTTACACTTTTTGTACTCCTCTAGCAGATTTGTTGAAAAGCAAGCACTAATCTCCATGTATATAGTGAAAACGGGTGTGGACAACTCAGATTCTCTTCTATGTCCCTCTCTCATTTCCTTTTAACTGTAAGTGAGCCCAGAGATCTTCACAGAACGATTGACAACAAACAGCTTTTCTAGATTTAAGGCTTAAAAGGTCTCTCAACCTGAAATAGAAAAATACCACCTGAAATAGCAAATATAATTAAAATGACTCTATTTTGCTGGAGAGAGGGGGGAGGAGTTTAAAAAAAAAAAAACACAAACTGAAGAATTTTCAGTTCTTCCAGTTGAAATGAGCGCTTTCTCCCTCACAGGAGCGTTGGAGTGCCGTAGCTGCTGACCGTTGCTGGATTCATGAGAGTTGTCTTTTAGGATCAGCCTGCTATGCTGTCCTGCAACTCTGTTTTCAGCTCTATCTCTATCCCCATAATCCTGTTAGCGTAGGGATAGGGAAAGCAGCACTGTTTTTACAGCAGCCTGGTTTTACAGTAGCATTCCCAGCAACCCACCTTCCACAGCATTATTTCCCTTGTCATGACAAGATAAATTTATGACTGAAAATATCCACAAATGTCTCAGAATAGTTGAGCAAAGAAACACAATTGTAAGAACAACTCAGAAACTTAGCTTTAAAATCAGGCAATGCTTCCGAGGAACATAGTCAAGTATTGTGCTATACTGCTTAGCACATGAGAATTCAAAAACTTGAATGATTTCCACTACATTTTGAAAGCAGGAAAATGTTCCCTATGTGTAGCTATCCAAGTTAGAGAGGAGAGTAAATGATTTGCCCAAGGTCATGCATTAAATTATAGAGAAAGATTTCAATTTAAGTCCCCTTTTCTCACTGCCTCTTTCCATGATTATCAGTTCTCCTTCATGTCACTTCTCTGGTAGTCTAGGAAATGCTGTCCAAACAGAAAAGATGAAAGCATTTTAGGAAATACTTTTAAGTAGCAGAGAATTGAATTATTGTATAATAGAATGGGTAGATCATTGTAATACATGAGACTTGTATAGATACTCCTATAAAACAGATAAAATTTAAGACTGGGAACACATGGATGTTACAGACAAGTGAAAGTTGATTTCCATCCATGATTTCCATCCACGTCAGTGTAGAGCACTGTGAGAAACCGTGTTATAATCGCAGTTGTTTTGGTCAGCAAGGATTATATAATTTCTTTTTTTATATAATTTTTGTGATACTTTTATTATCAAGTCTTGCTTAATTTAGATAAACAATTATGAAACATGCCATTAATAATTAAGATCTCTTTAAAGGGTAAGGGTAATGAATATATCCCTAATGGTCATATTAATAATCCCAAATTCCTTTTTATATAAAACTGTATCAACTGATTGGAAAATATTTCTTGATAGAGTTCTGTTTTTAAGGCAACATTTGCCCCTTTGCAAAGTTCTTACTAAAGTTTATGTGCATTTTTGAAAGCAGTCTGCTGTGAACGTAGGAATATTGCAGCAAATTGAGAAATCTTGTTTTAAAGTACCATATGGTTTTGTAGGAGACAGATTTCAGGAATAATTTTTTTATTGTTGTTGTTCCTGGTATGATCGCTTGTATTAGCCTTTACGGATTTAAGTGATAAAACAGTTTGTAACATGCCAGATGGGGTGATCAGATAGCTAATGAGTTGAAAAAAAAGTCCGATTTCTGCTTATTTAATTCTGTTTTATCTCTGTACAGAAATATTTATGTTGGCAATGGATCCTTACAGACTTAGACCAGAACATGATGGTTTTATGCTCTTAAATATGAATTGCCATCAGTGAATGGTCAGCTCTTTGGGGCACTTCAAGTATTTGTACATTTTTGTTTCTGTTACTTTCTTTAACCAAGACTATAGTAAGAACTAAATGTTAAAAGTAGACATTTTAAAATGTCAAAACAAAGTAAAATAATTTGAGTCATTCTACTAAAGATAATTTTCAAATGGGATCCATGAGTTTTAGAGGAGGAGGGTTCAGATAGCAGCGTTTGATTATCTAGAGATTATCTGAATGTGAAAGAAACTAATCCTCATAAGAACAAGAAAAGCATTAATAATTTAAATGCGGCAATAAACACAGCTTTCCTATTGGAAAAAAATAGCTGTAGCAGAGGAATGAATAGTGTTTTAATGGTTCAAACCCTATTTCTGTGGTAGGCTGTGTTAGATCTGGTGGTAGTTTCAGATTGTTCAAATGGATGTTTTCAAAAAGCAGATAGATACTGCACTAAATTATATATGTTACATTTTTGCATTGGGGGACTGATGTAAGAGTTCTGGCTGAACAACAGATCATCTGTCCTGCATACTTATCTTTTGGAAAAGCCAAGGCAGACTATCTGTTCTTTTGAAAAAAAGACACAAAAACTCTGCTGTTGTAATGAGAATGGTGACCTTGAGATAAAGAGCTTTTGAAAATTTTTTATAACCCAGTTGTTTGTCTGGAAGACACAGCTTGTGTCATCTTTTCTATAATGTTATATATGTTCTGAGTATATTTTATGTTAAACACAGATATATGAGTAACATCAGCATTTTGTGTAGAGCAACAGCATTGTCGGAACCAACAACAGTGAAGAGATGCATCTTTACACATAACAGAATGGAAGTAACTATCTTAAAAGAGTACTTAGAGAGAAAGGAATGGCAATGGTACTTATGAGGAAGTATTTTAAAATGCAGATATAAGAGGATCTGTATGGTGCTGATATGGCAATGCCACTAAGAGGGTATAGGTTTAATTTTCAGGAGTGATATTTGCTCTTTAGAGAGAATACACAGATAGGCTAAAAAAAAAAAGGAGAAAACAGTTTCTTGCTTTGGTAAGTAGATTTTTCTTGGTGCATTGAACCCCAAACCACTGATGATTCAGTGATGATTTTTAGGATACTGAAGTGACATTGTTTGGATAGGCTATTAGTAAGCAGCAAATTGTCTTATTAAGGAACTAACTTCTCTTTGCTTTGCACCAGGCTGAAGAAATACTGAGAAGAGAGCTAGAGAAAAAGGAGACACCGTCACTCTACTGCCTGCTTGGTGACGTTCTCAAGGACCCCCAGTACTACGACAAGGCCTGGGAGCTCTCAAGGCATCGCAGTGCCCGGGCACAGCGCTCCAAGGGCCTCCTGCACCTCCGCAAAGGGCAGTTCCTGCAGTGCGTGGAGTGTTTTGAGCGCTCAGTGCGCATCAACCCCATGCAGGTGGGCAAGGGAAGCCACAACAGTGGCAGTTCTGCACACAAATGTCCAAGTAGCAATTTAATACTGTTCCTAGCAAATTTTTCATCTGCTAAGTATGAAAGGCGGGGAGGCTGTCTAAAAACAGTAGTGTGATGAAATGAAGACCGCCTCTTGCCTTCAGGTCCTGAATGCACCTAAGTCTTTGTACAGCTCTTCTCTTTCAAGGAGATTAAAATTAATAATCATCAAATCATGAGCAATTAACAGACAAAATGCTTATTCTGCAGAAATATAAGAAATAAGAGAAGTCATTCTGAATGACCACTCTTAAGTCCTCAGTCTCTGATGTTAAAGGACAAGCGTTTGCAAAAGAATACAGAAGGTTGATATGCCATAGTTTCATAGTCTTTCTTACCAGCAGGTGCTCTTTATGTTAATCTTTATGTAAACTGTGATTTCACATAATGTAATTTCCTAGTTACAAAATAGAATTTCTTCTGCAGTTGAAAGTATGCTAAATTTAGCTGCAGTTTAGAAGCCACCTAAAAAGAAACTCTCACTTGCATTTTTATCATCTTATCATCCTTTGGCTGTCCTTGGGATTCCTGCAAGAAAACCCACTGCAAAGAATGATCCAAGGGGCAGCATTAAGAATTACATTAGCAGAAAGGCAAAGAGCACTAATTAGTATTCTGCAGATATGAACTGGACTGCCCATTCAGTGAAGATTATATCAATTCTTAAAAGTTCTCAGCAATATAAAAAAAAAAAAAAAAAAAGTGTATTAATCCATTCAGTCCCAATTGGAAGAGGAAAAGTTTGCCAGATGAGAAAGGCAGTTCCACAGGTTTTCCTTTAGATGTTATTGAATCCCTATTGTTACGATTTTTTCCTCTTGCTTTGCTTAGTGTACAGATTGCAGCTGCAATTTTCTGCAGATGCTGTGCTTCAGAGATGCTGTCTATAGTTGTCTAATAAATGTACCTTGTGGTATGCCAAGACCCAAGTCTGCCTTTCACCTGTTTGCTTCCTGTGCTTTATTTCAGCTCAAGCTGGAGCTGACCCTTTTCTGTAACTAAACGTTTTCAGTGTAAGAGAGCTATGGAAATCATGCTTGTGGTTGTAAACATTCATGCATAAGTTATATTTATGGCTTCCCTTTTCCTTCCATAGTTACCTTAAGTAGTCTATATCAACAACTGTTAGTAGCTGTTACTACTTTTGATAATAGAAAAAGAGGTTTATAGGAAGTAAACCTGTTCTAAGCAACAGAAGATATAGAAAGTGAAGAGATGAAGAGGTTTCATGGGAAAAGAATAGCAACAGAGACACAGGGATACTTTTAGACACTTGCTATATGAATACAGCAAATTCATCCAAGGCAATGTCAGGTAATTAAAGCAGTGACAGACAGAACCTCATATGAATTTTGAATGATTTTTTAAAATCTTTATTGAAGAATCATTTTAGTATAGAAGAAAACACAGAAATTCTTCTGGGTCTGTTTTCCTACTTCTGCATGAACACTGCCAATGAATAAGGAATTTCAGAGTATTCTAATGATCCTGAAGAAATCACCCAGATCCTGAATTGAATTCTTTGCTGAACAATCTTCAACTAGATTTTGAAAAAAATGAGTTTTTTTTGAAACTGTTGGAGATGTATTTAGAGAGTGTAGGAAAAGAAGTCTTGCAAAGAACTGATCTGGACGTACTAAATTTGAGTCTCCCGTTGTCCCTCACCAACAAACTTGTACTTAACAGAAAGGCATGCATTTATGTTTTGGACCAAAGCAAGATTTAAGAGAAATTTTAAGATAATACTAAATTTTCCAGTTCATTTTAAAATATCTGTTATGGTAAGTTCCAGTTAGTACATCCACCCACTATGGGATTGTGAATGAATGTTATATATAGTATATAAAATGTAAGAACCTTCTCTGAATATGTCAAATCCAAAAATTCCACTTTTAAATAGTACCCTGAAGTAGTTTCCTTTTAAGCTTCCTGGTTTCGATCATTTACTCTTCCAGGCCTTATGTTTTCCTCTATTGACTTTAGGAAGTAAAAACCTCATGTGTCTCTTTTCCACAGAAATCATTATCAAGTGTTCTGCTCTGGAGCTGCTGAGAAGCACTGTGCTATACATATGGTGACAGTAGCTTTTATTACAATAATGCATCAAAACTGAAACCTCGGTCAAGAGATTTTTCTTGATGATGCTGACAGATTTTGACAGATCCTTTGCAAATTGTTCATCTGCAAACAGATGCTTAATTTTTCTCAGCTGCTCTTACATCACATCCTAGTAAGGTCTGTTCTGTGAAAGGTCTTGAGAATTTAAAACAGCTTTTTGTTTTTATGTGTATGCTTTGTGTCTTTTGTACCTGTTACTAGGTCAGTGAGAAGGTAAGGCATTTTTTCTTGCTCTCCAAAGAATACTGTGTAAGCTGGTTTGAGTTCCATGTAATCTGTTGCTTTTCTGCTTTGGGAAAATTTTGGAGGCCTCCAGTCTTCCAAACCATACATCCCAAAGCTGTTCAGTATTTCAGTAATGGTTTTTTTTTTTTTTTTTTTTTCCTACAGTAAATCATAGTCCTGTTCCTATTCAAATGAACTCTGGATAACTTAACTTTACATTTTAATCATAGAAAAAATGTATATATAATCATAAAAGGAACAAAATAATTCCCTTGTATTCATTTTCCTTACCTTCTCTGGAAATGCCAAAATATATACATTATTTTTCATGTAAGGCTGTTATTGAAATCAGGATGACTTCTTGCTATTACAGAATGGCAGAAGTGGGCCTGCAGAACTCAAATCTGAAAAATATACTGCTGAGATCTTTGTGTGTGTGTGTGTGTGTGTGTCCCATCCAAAGGAAGCCTAAAATGAAAGGCAATCCAAGAAAAATAGTCTAGTCAGTATATGAAAATGAATATTTCCTCCTCTTGTTCCTCAGGAAGCTGTGTTTAAGATTCAGGAGAATTGTTTCAGACAAATAGATTGAGCAAATGGATAACGGGGATTTGACATATCGCTTTTTTCTAAAGTCTGTCTGTATTCTGCCACTACAAGAATGAATTATTTCCTATTCTGGGATGTCTTGTGGAGAGAGGCAGGTGACTTCAGATTTGAGAGCTTTAGTACAAGGAAAAGATGCAATAATGAAGTGTTCCCAGAATTAAGAATAATTCATCAGGCGAACAAGAACTTCATATTACAAAGAAATTAAGTCTTTTTAACTGTTACCAGAAACTTTTTTGAAGGAAGAACTTTCTAGACTTGAAATAAATGATTCCCAAAAATATCTAATGGGTGGGGTAATTATGCATCAACCCTCCTTTAAATTTCCATACTTCCATCAAATTTGATAGAGGTCTTAGAATAAGGTCTATACAGTATGAGAAAAACACCAGATTAGACTTCAGAGAATCCACAAAGGATCCCAAATTTCCAGGTCAGGTATATAAGATTGCTGCTTACTGCTCTCAGATTTACTCGTTTCAATATGTGCTTAATGTATGGCAGCTGTATTTCTCCTGCATTTTCACTGAGAGCGTCTTACAAGGATGGACTGGGACAGTCCCAGTGAGCTGGAGAAAGAGAGGGGAGAGAAGATGAAAGCGCATGTAACAAAGTTTACACTGGTTAGGTAGCAGATGCATTAGCTCTTGCCCTGAGCAGTGTGTGTTTCCAAGCAATGTATACCTGGTCATGTCACACTTGCATTTTCCAGAAATCAGATGTTCATGCTAACTTTTCTGTGTTCACACCTTTACCTACCATTTCACTGTCTGCAAGAAAAGAACATTTGTGTTTTGGGCCAGACAATTTGGCTCCCAGTTTCTCCTGTTTTTATGAGGTGGGGGGCGGACGAGTCCTCTTTCGGCTTTGGGAAACTCTTCAGAAGGTAGCTCGCCACCAGCTACATCTGGAATCTAACGCTTTGCACAATGCAGCAAGAGCCTTATTCTCAGGAATTCTCATCCTATAATGATAAAAGTAACTTCAATAGTCAAGAATTGAATTTGAATGTCAGATTGAAGAAGATGATAAATCTCTCTGTACTTAGTTTAAAACTGTCATACATTCTGTCAGTGTGTTAAAAGGAAGCTGATTTGTCAACTGATTCTGTCAACTTATGACAGAAACAAGTAATTAGTTGTAGTTAAATTAGTTAAGATGTAGTTAGAGTAGTTAGATGTAGTTTTTGTAGTTAGGATTTTACTGAAGTAGAGCTCTTATGTATTATTTGTAGTTACTAACTGTAAAGACTAATTTTGCTGTACTAAGAGTATGGATTGTTTCATTTTAAATCAGCTTCTGAACTAGCACCATTGTGAATATTTTACTTAAGAGTTTACTAGGTTCTGGAAAAAAATGTATGTGCATTCAGAGTATGTGCATTCAGAGCTGCTTGAAATGCAAAAAAAAGCAAAAAAAAAAAGCTTCATTTTTTTTTAATTTTCTTTTTAACTATTCAGCTGTACTTGTAAAGAGATTATTTTGAAAGTGTATTCCCACATATGCAAAAGGATTGTTTAGACAATTTTGAAGAATTTTGTAATCATTAAGACTTGTTAGAAAATTGTCTGGAAATTCCTGATGGCAAGCATTAACAAAGGATTTGAGCCTAAAGTTCATCTTTTGCTGATTACTGTCTTCAGTCTTACAGAGAAAATTTTACGTCCATTCCCATTTGTTTTTCCAATCAGTAGCCAACATGAGCTTCCTCCCTTTTTTTTTTTTTTTTTTACTTTTTTTTTCCCCCAAAATGAACTTTAACCTAGATCTACAAGTGGTGACAAAATTCTTTTTTGAACTTTTGACAAAATTCTCCTTGCACTACCTTTCACTCAGTCACTCTCCTCGGAGCAGTTATCACATCAGCCAGTAGAATCAGCAGATTTCATGCTGTGCCTAGTTTTAAAAAAAAAAGGGGGGGGGGGAGAGGAGGGGATTCTTATCATTCTTCCCACACAAAATAGCTCTAAATCTGTCCTTAGGCTGTGTCTAAGTAAATAAAAAGTTACTGCCCTTATATCTTGGAAGAAATTCATGTATTCTTTCTAGGTATGTAAAAGACAGGAAAATACTATTTCAGTGCTATGCTAGATTAAAGCCAATTTGATTAATTTAAGTTGTAATTTAAGATGAAGGAACAAAGGCGCTTGAAGGATTTACAGGTCAAAATATTTTGTTGGGTGGATATTTTCAAAGGTGCTGGCTGATTAGGTTTGACCTGCATTAAAAGATGATGCTTTTTCAGTGATTGAGTTGTCTATAGCAAAAAGGCAAGTTGCCTGTGCAGTTCATGGGCCAGCAACCTTTTCTATTAGCAAGATGCAAAGTTAAGCATCCAAATTCTGGGCCAGGTTCTGCTTCTGCATGCATTTCAGTGGAGGTCTACAAGATAAATCCCCATCATGAAGTGACAAACATGTAGATTGTTCTCATTATATAAAAATGCTGTAAGATAAGGTTCCATCTGGGCCATTATCATGCCTGATAATTCAGATGTCTTCGTAGGAACAAGTCAAACTTGATCTAGTGGCCTCAGAGTTTTGTGGTTCAAAGACATACTCATCCCTGAGTGACATCTATGTGTTTAGTAGCCATGGATACTTTTTTGAGTTTGTGTAGTCATCCTCTGAGCCTACAGCTTCTGTAGCTTTGGCTGTCAAAATAACTGCAGGAGTTATTTCACTCTTGGTGAACTACTGGCTTCATTTGAAGGTCCTTACTTGTCTGTGTTGGAAGAAATGGTGAAAAGAGTGTGTTGGAAAAATGGGTCTGCTATTTCCAATTTGTGATCATTTCCCCATGCAAGGATTTTCTGTCTTAGCCCATGGGAAAGTAGCTTCTTTAAAAGCTTTTGGTGAGGAAGCTTTCTCAGATTCTTTCCGGAATACGATTAGACTAGGGCTCATTCTGTTGCTTTTAGAGAAACGTAGCAGACTTGCTGCATTTGACTCATACAAGTATATTGTATGTCCAACTGTGTTCTTTAACAGGATGCCAACTGACTTGTCTGATGGGAACATCAGCCCTATAGGTTTGTAGTTCTACATTTACCTCCTGAATTCAGCTTTTTCACATCAGATTCCTTTTATGTAGTGACATTTTTGTTACCTGTTCTATAGTGTTTTCTACAGTAACCCAAGAAAGCCCTTCACTAAATCACATTTTGGGGTGGGTAGAGGGGTGAAGGGTGGTGAAGTCAATCTTGAGTTATGAACCTCCAATTCCAAAGGGAACACAATTCCCTTTTCTTCAGTATTTCTTAAAATTAACATAATCTTTACTAAATATTTTTGCTTTGCTGTTGGAGGGCTATTGAATCTAGCTATGTTACAACAAAACATCTCTTGCATAGTAACGCTTTGAACTTTTTCCTTAAGAATGGTCAGGGTCAAGGCAAGTATTCTGAGCAGCTTCTTCAGGTCTAAAATATTTAATCCTGGATTTGCGTCCAATGTGACTTTTACTAAACTATGTAATGAAAATCACATATTTTTGCATTTTCTGCTGTCATAGCCTTCTGATCTCCCTCAGTGTGTTACGTTCACCATCTTATCCAAGTATTCAGTGATGCAGGCTTTACGCTGTTTTTTTATTGAAGCTTGAAATTTTAATCTACAGCAGTTTTATTGTTTATTTGTTTCCTTTGTAATATGATTGACTCATTTTTCTTTAACATATGGCAACACTCATCCAGCAGCATGACCTTTTCTATATACTTTGCACCTTAATAATATAATATCTCAGAAACAGTCCAGTCTCTGAAAACTACTCTTCTTTCATTTCATAGCTGCAAGTTTCAATTCCCACTCCAGAGACTTTTCATCTCATTCTTCTGTCTGCTAAAAGAATCCCTTCTGGACATCTTCTGCAATCTTATCAATCATGTCTAATTCCCAAATTTCTTGCTTATGTCTAATTCCCAAATTTCATGCTTATTTAGAGCTGAACAAACTATTTTGTTTCAAACTGTCAAGAAAAGAAAATCCTGTGTTCTTTGCAGTCATTTTATGATTTTTAACTAGGCATCCACTCGTACAGCCTTTCCCTGTAGAATTATTTACATTTTACTTGGACTGTGTAACTTTTCCTTAAGAGAGGAATCAACACATTCAAGCAGTGATAAACCAGTGTCGGAGATATGTAGCCAATCACTTTGCCTCACAAAACTGAAATGGTAGGAGTTTCAATCAATCAGATGCTGGAAGCACAAGCCCAGAAGACAGGCTGTGAGGTAATTCCGTGTATTTGAAGAATAAGACTTGTTCAGGTTTTTTACCTCCATATCATGAGACTGATCATAGTCAGATCTATTACCCTGCTGGGCAATGTAACACATTTATATTCCAGACTCTAAGCTAAGGCTCACCCAGAATAGATTTTTATGTCAGAAACTCACAGTTAAAAGTGATATGAATAACTTCTTAATCTCAGGGAAGGGGCAGTTCTGGCAACTGATAATACTTTCAGGGTCAGCTATTGTTTATTTGATAGTTTATTACTTCAGAAGAGAGATTAAACTAAACTACTTTTCCTGTTGGATATAATTCATAAGCATGAGGTAATTCTTAGAGCCAAGGTCTTCTGTAGAAGAAAATGAAGAATTCATTCTTTTATTATCCTAGTATAAAATCATATTAGGTATTGTTCAGAGATGAAAAAGCAATTGAGAGCATTCCCTTCCCTCTGCTCTTCTCACCATTGATACAACCCCCCTAACTATTTAAGTGCCAAAGTTTATACAAGCTTGGCAGCAAAAAGTTTTATTTAACTGGTGCAATTGTGTGTTTTAAGTAAGGCACCATTTGAGTACATTTCTGTTCTAACCACAGCATTATAAGCTAAAGATCAGTATTTGGGCAAGCTGAAAGAGCAGTGATTTTGAATTCCTCAGTCATCTGAAACGTTTGTTGTAAATATGAATGGCCTGAAGTATGTTTTCTAGCATATGCCATTTGACCCACTAGCAATGCTATGGACTGAATGTGGATTTTGTTGGCAAGTTAAAGTAAAATATGCAAACTTGTTAGTATCAGTCACTTTTCTAAATAAAGATGCACTGGATGCACTCCACATATGGTGAAATAGTTCCCACATTATCAGTTTTGTTTATCTGTTTTCTTTAAATGCTTTGAATGAAGGTTTTCATATACTGTATATCTGAGATGCTAACAACAATGCAGTACTATTATTGTAGCTGAAAATCAGGTGGAATCAGCAAGAGTAGGGTGCATTTAAGCATCCAGGCTAAATGACGTCTTTTGTGTTGAAGTATATGTATATGTCTATCTGTATATACACACAAATATATATCTGTCATTCTCTTTTCTCTCCAGCTAGGTGTGTGGTTTTCCTTGGGCTGTGCATACATTGCTCTGGAAGGCTACGAAGGTGCTGCCAAAGCATTTCAGCGCTGCGTGACACTGGAGCCAGATGTATGTACATTTCAGCAAGAGTTTGAGACTGCTTATCTAAAAGCAACAAGGATGTTTCCATTATAAACAAACCAAGCAATACCAAAAAAAAAAAAAAAAAAAGTTTAAACTTTAACCTTTTGAATAAATTAAACTTTTGCACAGAGGATATATTTTCCTCATGAGGCATCATAAAAATACTTGCCCAATACTTAACTTTGTCCAAGTGTTAGTGCGAATGTTAAAATCTGTTTTAGCATACAAGTTATTTATATTTACATACGTGGTTGCAACAGAGAGAAAGGGGAATGAGCAGTCAGGTCAGCAGAGCTGAAGGGACAGATAAAACACTGCGCAAACATGCTGCTTCTCGGTAGGTTAAGTAGCATTTATTATGACAGTATAGGGTGCTGAGGTGCCTCCTATCTGTGGAGGTGAAGCCTGTCTGTGTACAACAATCTGCAAGAGTACCCTGAGTCTTTTCATGAATTAAGCCTCAAAAATGTTTTCAAACATGATTAAAATGCTCTGTATGCCTGAGAGTAGTCTTCAGCACAAGCGAGTGTTTCACGGAAAATTAAATTTTTGAAGTGAAAGTCATGTACCCAGGTTTTGTTCTTAAATTTATATTAGTTGCCCGATTGCTGACTTGAGTGCTATGACTTCAAATTTGCAGAAGTGTAAGGCACTCTAATCCCTTTGGATTACAGTAGCAGTTGATAAATGCAGTTGGAACTGACCCTGTTAGTGTTGCTAACCAAGGTGTGGGTAAGGAACTTGTAGCTGTGATGATGAGCTACTGGAAACACTGACATCTCCAGCCACCCCAGCTAGATCCAGAAGAGGATGCCTGTTTAGTTTAAACTGAAGGCAACAGGCGGTGTAACTTATTCCAAAGAGGAGGGAGTTAAACTATTTGTGTTTCTGATTGTTGCTTTAATCATTTGTATTTATTCATATTTAAATTCAGTATTTTCCATTTTAATGTAATATTTTAACTATATTGTAATAAATATTTTGTGTGCTTTTTGTAGCAAAATTGATCAAACAATTCGTGGTAGTTTCATTTACATATTTTTTTTTTCAAATAAGTGTAATATAGGTAAATAATTTTGAGTGGTGTTTTTCCTTTTTTCATTACAGAATGCTGAGGCCTGGAACAATTTATCAACTGCATATATTAGATTGAAACAGAAGTAAGTACTGAAAATGATTGGAAGGTACCGTTTCCAAAATAAATAGTTTATATTTCCTTTTTCGGATACTAAGTTTTGTTTTCATAACACAGTTAGCCCACTTATCCTGATTCCTATCCCTTCATTCTTTCTCCCAGCTTGGATTATATATTGGGTTATATATTTTATTACAAATATAAAATCTGTACGTTTTTGAAAAGTGCACAACTTGGTGACACCCAAGTGATAGGGCCTTTGTTGTTTTAGAAGTTTGTTTTTCAACTGTTGACAAGTTATGTATTCTGAAGTTACTCAAGAAAAAATTATTGTGATAAAATCAGACAGACTCTACGTCTTTATTATTGTGATAAAATCAGACTCTTAGTTTGATCAAAGAATTTCTCCAAATGTCAGGAGGCCTTTGAAATCTAGGTGATCTATTGCCCAGAACAAACTGGGGCTGCCCTGTCTGTCATTTGGGTGGAAGATGCTGACTACCAAGGCACAACGACGCGCTGGTGTTGCCTAGGGTGTTCTGTTTGGTTATTTATCACTTTAACTCTTAACCCTGGTAAAGGATACTTCATTAATTGAGTTACTATTTTATTAGCATAGCGTAGGTTTGAGAAAATGTCTTTATATACTATCCTCTTGGTATCTTTTTCTTTTCCTGGTTCTGTCTGATCAGCATCCTGCCTCCTGATACCTTAAGTTTTATGAGAAGATAGAGGTGGAGGCCTGTTGTGGTCTTATGCTAAAGAGGAGTTTTAGTAGCAGTTGCTCTAGGTGATTAAACTGCGTCCATCAGCCAAAGTGTCTTCCAGCCTGTTAGAGAACTTGCAGGTTCCAGCTTTCCTTGTAGCAAAATCTACAGAGGAAGAAGCAGGCCCCCCTTCTTTTCTAATGTAATCTGAGACTAAAATAGTGGAGAAGACCCAACTGCCATTTGGTACATTCACTCAGCAGCAGCAGCAAGCATGAGAATGTATACGAGAGGGAGAGGAAAGTGAACGTGGGAAAATCTGCCTGTGTGCTTTTCTGTCTTAGCTATTCCAAGTGGCCTGTTTTCTTTCAATAGTTTTATTCTCTCACTCAGCTCTATTCAGGTGCTCAGTAACTCTTTTTATACTCTGGGCTTAGATTGGCAGTTATGTTTTTTTCACGACCCAGCCATTTCTAAGCTTTTAATGGACTGATCCAATAGTTAGATATTCCCTTTTCCTGCCTGAGATTTTTGTACTCTTGTAGTCTCTCTTTTGAAGCAAAACCGGCTGTCTTTCTAGTGATAGCACTTTTAAGGACTCTTACTCAAGCAATAGAGCAAGTGAGCTGCAAATTTTAGTAAACCATCTTTAAATATATATATATATATATATACACATACATATACATATATATATGTGTGTGTGTGTAAATATATATATATATATATAAAAAATATTTCTTAAGAGGAGATTTCTTATCGTACATCTTTCCAAAGGATTTTTACTAGCCTGCGAAAGCTTTGTTTCAGGTTTCCATTTAAATAAATTTATTCCTTTGTGTTTTTTTCCCTAAGCTTCGTGACTTGTCCAGCTGAGAATAAGCTTTAGGTTCATAAAGACCTAAGAACTATATCATTCTGTGTTTCTAGCAGGGCTTTTAGCTTTTGGCAGTATGTTTAAAGCTTTGAACAGCAGACAGCTATCATTTACCAACTTAGATTTAAGATTGCATTAAGATCTCTTGCTCCTTCTGCATCCTTTCTGGCAGTGGTGCTTGCATGTCTGGCAGGAGGTCGTGACTCTGTGAACTGGATGTCAGCTGCTTTCAGGTCATACATGTCAATTGGCCAAACTGTGCTCTCTCCTTGGGAAAGAACATGGGGAATGCCTACTGCGGATCCATGTGGGCACATAAGGAAGGTGGTTAGTGATTTTACAGCAGCTTTAGAGATCCTGCCTGCCTTTTTATGCACAAAAACCCTCTCCTGGCCCTGTGTGGTGGTTCACTGGGCAGCAGTACTGGTAAAGGATCCTAATTCTGCTTGGGACCAATCAAGCTCCAGAAGACACCAATACAGAAAGCACAAATATAATCAACTTTCATTTACTTTATTATATTATTTTGCCAAAATATGCTTATGAGAGCTAATACAGAGATTACTTGGAATCCACTATAACAGAGTATACTGATTAGTGGGCAGCTAGAAAGTAATTTCCAAGAGAGAAGAAAGCATCAATATTGTGAATTATGAATCATAAATTTAAACAGAACTGTTTTCTAAACAGCATTTTGAAAGAAGAAGCATTTTAACTGATGCAATCCCAACAGATTTTAATATATCTGTCTAGAATCTTCATTTTCATTCTGCTCTTTTATTACTATTTAGAAACAAAGCATTCCGAACCCTGCAAGAAGCTCTCAAGTGCAACTATGAGCACTGGCAAATCTGGGAGAACTACCTTCTCACCAGTACAGATATTGGAGAGTTTTCAGAATCGATTAAAGCTTATCACCGGCTCATGGACTTGAAAGAAAAGTACAAGGATACACAGGTGGGGAAGTTTTCATTTTAGCATATTTTATAGGTTTGTTAATTTTTCTTATGAGGCAGAGATTTCTGTTGGTAAAGTTATCAGTAATGATAGTGCATGTACCAATGAAAGCTATGTCAGCACGCATTTAACTTCTGGGAATTTAACATTTTTTAAGTGGGCAAAAAACAAAGCCTTGCACCCAGATTGCCTCATACTTTGCAGAAGGATAAATACCTTATTGTCCTAAGATTTTTTTCTTAAATAAAGTACAATGCATCACCCATCTTTCCACACTGCTCCTGCATATCTCAGTATTAGAAATAATAAATTATATTGTGTCTTTTAGCTTCAGTGAAGGACAGTCTTTCCCATGTGTCTGAATTACACAAATGAGTCTTTGAAAGTGAGTTATGTTTCATGGGCGGAATGCATTAAAGTGAAAATATTGATTCTAAATAATCTGACACAAAGAAAAATAAAGGAGATATTTTGCTCATCTTCTGCTGTAGTTCACTTAATTCTGTGTTTATAAATGTAGTTGTGGCTAATATTCAGAGAACCTACTTCAACAGCTTCAACTGAGATACTACCTTACTTAAAATCAGGTCCTGATCTAAATTAAAAGAGAAGGGTAATTGAAAGAATTGTCAATTTAAAAGTTTGGGGATATTGTTTCAGTTGTTTTTTTTGTTGTTGTATAATCCTCTCTGTCTTCTTCCTGCATAGCTTTTAAGAATACCTTATCAATTTTACACAGAAGTATAGATATGTGTATTAAATTTTTTAATTGCATGTGAAGTGCTCTATCAGTTTCATCATAACTTCTGATATCACTTGCTCAATGGCCCAGAGCCAAACTTAGAGCCTCATTAAAAAATTTCAAAAAGACTTTTATCAATAGTGTTATGAGGAACAGAAGAATACTCCTCTAGAAAGAAGAAAGCCATATAGAACTAAAAGCTTCTGATGCGGTATTTTACAAAGCTCAACAGAATTAATTTCTGAGCTTCTCCTATTTGCCAGTTGGCCTATTTTAAATGGAGATACTCTGTGACTCTCTTGTGTAATTCGAATTGAAGTATTATCATGAGTAAGCAAAAATATACATCTCTTTCTCCACACAGTTTTGTATGATCTTCCTTCAGGTTATATTTAGTAACTATGGTCATCCAGGTTTTAGTTTATGGACTACGAAGCTTGATGACATAGTGGCAAGAGAGACTGAAAGAATTTTAAAATCCAGAAGAACAGATATGCATAACACCAGAAGAAATTGGCTGAATCACTGATTCCAGTTCTCTGTGAAAACATAAAATTAGCTTAGGATCTTTATATACCAATCACTTCTAGCATAATAAATATGTCAAGATAACCCTTGGGAGACTGAATACATCAAAATCACAGTGTGCAATTGATCATGTGATTTGCAACGTCCCTGGTTTATGTCATCACATGAGATTTTTATTTCATTGTAGTATCCAATCATATTTTAAAATAATCATTAAGGTATGCATAGCTTCATCAGTGATTTCTGTTAGGTCACTGCTCTCTTTTTTTATTTTTATTTTTTTTATTGCAGACTTTAGAGCATAGAATATGGTTTTGGGAAACTGCTTCCAAGCTATTCTAGTTATTTATGATGTCATCTCTGTAGCAAAAGTTCTGAGATCAAGATATCATGAGGCCGAATATATGCATTTACAGATTCTGTGGACAGCATTTAAAAGGGAAATATTTCAGTTATTTTCGTATATGAAATAAATATCTGTGCATTTAAATAATGTGACATGATTTAAACATTAAGTGATCCATGCAAGTATGTACTCCCTCATTTTAATGTTGACTCTTTTTCTTGTCTGTTCTATTTGGTGGTTGGAGCAAAATGAAAACTTTTTTGGAAGTAATTGGCCAACTTATTCTATCATAGATCATTTAAAAAAAAAAAAAAAAAAAACAGGGAAGTGCTTCTAATTTCCTAGTAGTCTCTTTAAATATTTTGAGCTTGCTTTCTCCACTTCTTCTATTTCAAGTTCTTAAAATTTTTCAGATTTGCATCTTCCTTTCTGTTGTCATGAACTTCCTGAGAAATACACCTTAGAAACCTTTAATACAGATGTTAAGCAATAAAGGGAGAAGGCTCATTGAATTACTTGTAGCGACTGGCAAGTTTTGATAGTCACGGCTTAGTTTTAGCTAATACATCAGTCACGGTTCACATAAAGGACTGGAGGAGAAAGTCTTAACTGGTGTAATGTCAGGTTAGCCTCTGAATTATTAGTCTGAGGCTATAAATATACCAAAGAGAGTTCTACAAGTGCTAATCGCACAGCTTTGCACCACATGAATGCTCCTGGAGGCAAGCAATTTTTTTACTGGTAATGTTACTGCTCTGAGAATAACAAAGGTTGTTTTGTGGGTGGAAAAGGTTATTTGCTGCATTACTTGCAGAAACCAGATCATTATCCTGTACTATCAATAAATATGAATTCAAAAGGATGGATAAATGTTCCCTCTGAAGTTTTATATTCTCTAGAATCATAAAGGCTTTCTGTTACCCTTTTCATTGGGTATTATCCTGATTCCAGTGGTTTCGTTGGCCCTGCTCTTTGCAATACAAGGTTGCAAGGTATTCCAAAGTGCTTGGAGGATAAGAGAGCAGGACCTTCAGGAGACCTTGTTCCTGTAAGCAGCTCACACTGCCAGTTGTCTTTTTTTTTTTTCCCAATAAGCTTTTATTTGGAAAGGGTAAAGGGAGATGTCACAGATTGCAGATTTGACATTTTAGAAGCAAAGGAGGAAGAATGCAGGTGGCGTGACATGCTGAACACAAATCCTCTTCAGAGGGGTCAAATGGGACATAAAGAAAAAAATACAGTTTGCATGGGGTACTTGGGCAATAGCACATTGATTTTAATATATTAGTATTCATAGCAATTTAGCATTTTCAAAAAAAAAGGAATTAAAGCTTAACACTTAAAGCAATGCTCTAATCATGGAAAGCTCACACTGCTTGTACTTTTTGATGGTTAGTACAATTCACATGAAATTTTAAGTGTCATTACTTAACAACTTGGCACAGCCAAGTAGTGATAATGTTTAGTTAATATTTAATGGACCATTTAATCCAGGATTTTGCATTGGTTTTATTTCAACTGCTGTAATGCTAATGCTTTAGATGATGAATTATGAAAAAAAGAAATCATGATAAAAGCATAAGCCAAGTCTGAACTTTATGGGAATTATGGCAATTAGAAGCATCATGTATAATAAATACTAAACTTTGTATTTTTTTATTTTGTGTAATATGCTGTGACTTTGTAATAACTTTTGCATTATTTTCTACCACCAATATGCATCTGTGTCCTACTTCTATTAGAATAATGGTGGCTTTGGAGTTTTCACAGATCATCTTCGAAATGATTTTTTATTATTATCCTGGTATTAATATTGCTATTAATGTGATTTAATGGAAACTGTAAATATCACATGGACAAAAGCATTGAAGTTGAGTACTAAGGTTTCCAAGCAAGTCTCACAAGCAGGAAGTACCAGCCTGAAGGCTGCCTATACAACTTCTGTTTGCCAATCTTAAACGCTTGCTGCCCGAGACTACCATTTTGTTTGATCATCAGTCTCCCTTTCTAATGCACTACACAGGACAGGTAGGTAGTTTTCACTTAAGACACAGCTGATAAGGATTTTATTCCAATTCACCATATGTTCCCATGTCTTACTGCAACTATATTTGTTATATCAACTGTATATCAACTATATTTCAACTATATTATTTTATTGATAAGGACCTAAGGCACAATGAAACTGTCTTTGATTTTTGAGTGTCCGATTTGAAGACATGAAGATTTGTGGTGGTCTTGGCTTTTTTTTCCCCTCCCCGCTCCTTGGGACACGGGCATTGTATAGCATTTCATATATGCAAAGCACAACTCCTGTTGAGTTCACCAGCAGCTGCAAGTGCTCAGCATCTCTGCAGGTCAGATCCCATGTTCTTAAGCCAGTGGCTCAGAAATTAAGGGCTGTTGAATGAGTACTTGTAAAAAAAAATTTGATTTAAGTGACTTGACCAGTCATTCACTGTGACTGCCTTAAACACAGAATTTTCCAGAGGAGCATTCAGTTGCTTCCCACTTTCCCATCTCATGCACTACACATCTTTCAATTTCTGCAGTTAGTGAAATAGAGATCCTGTAAACAACGACTCTTCCAGTGCTCAAAGAAATCAAGTTCCAGCTTTATACTGACTTTTACTGACTTGTTATTTTATGAGCCGATTATAAAGTAAAAACATTGACACTGCCACAGTTTCCTATGATCTTTCTGCAGCCTCTTCTGCACTAGCCTGCCAGGCTAACTCAGCATTTCTTTCTTAGTTCTTACGTTCACCAACCACAGAATCTTTTTGGTGAGGATTAGATGAGTCGAATTATTCTCCTAATAATATATTCCCTTGTAAGCCCTGTATTTGTCATACGATTCTACATTTGTATTTTACCAAATCATTAATAGCAAATATTACAGATATCAAGGCGCTGATTTTCTTACTGATGTTGAGTTGAAATAAACTTTCTGCTGCTTTGCAAGGTGCTGGCCATTCTGGTGAGGGCAGTAGTGGACGGAATGGCTGACCGGGCTGGAGTGGTGGCAAGTGGATTGAAGGGGAAATTGCAAGAGCTCTTGGGCAGAGTGACTTCTCGAGTGACAAATGACGGGGAGATCTGGAGACTTTACGCTCGACTTTATGGAAATGGGCAGAATGATCATGGTGAAGACCTCGAGAAGGTAAACGTGTTGTGAAGTTTCTGGTTTTTATGAATACAAGCTTGTGGTAGAAACCTTTGGTTCTCTAATGAGCTAAATGCTGTAGTAAGGCATGCACGCTTCTCTTCCAGACATGTTTTGCTTTAGTGTTTGTATATGCTTAACTTCTGCTGTTCGTGTTTCCACAGGGCACAAATACTTATTAGCTAACAAGAGCAAGATGTTTCATATCAGTTTTTTTGTGTGTAATGTTTTTATACACTTTTCATCAGTATTTCATTTTAAAATAGTCTATCACAGCACATGACTGTTGCCTTGGATTCCATTCAGAACATTTTCAAGAGGCAACAGTCTAATTGAGAAGCCTTTATTGTTCACTTAGCAGCTTTTGATTCTGATGAAAAAATGTAATTTTTTTTTTTTAAATGTCTTCCTGGATCATAATGGTGTGATCAAGTGACATCATATGCCATGCAAATTATTCTTTGGAACCACCAAAGGGAATTGCATGTTATGACAGTCAATATCTGAATTAGACTTCCCTGAGTAAGAAAGCTTTGTCCTCATTTAGGTTCAGTTGGATTCAGCACTGTCAATTTTTTTTTTTTTTTAAAGTGTTGGTGCCTGTTTACCTGTCTGGTTTAGCAACTTCCCTTTCTGGTTCCTATCACTTCCCAGGTAATTGAGATAGATGATGGCTAAATGAATACTGTGTTGAGAGGATTTAGTTTGTTGTGTGCTGTGGCATGCTTGGTGTTTGGTGTTAAAATTCCAAAATCCAAATAACCCTGCATGCTCCAGAAATACGTACGAGTTATCAGATCTTCACTGAAGTTGAAAATAGGAGATCAGCATTTGTATGTCTTTCCTGATGGGTGGTGTGCCTTTGGTCAGGGCAGAAATGTCATGCAGGAGGACTGCTGTCAGACATGCTATGCAGATGGTCACCAAAACTTTTAACACCAAAAGTTCCACAGGAACTTAAGGAAAAATTTCTTGACCATGAGGGTGCCAGAGCCCTGGCACAGGCTGCCCAGGGAGGCTGTGGAGTCTCCTTCCCTGGAGATCTTCCAAACCCGCTTGGACACAGTCCTGAGCCACCTGCTGTAGGTGACCCTGTGTGTGCAGCGGGGTTGGACTAGATGATCTCTAGAGGTCCCTTCCAGCCTTAAGCATCCTGTGATTCTATGGTCAGGCCTGTGAATTATCTGCCTGTGGGGTTAAACTTGTAGTTATTTGGTCCTTCCTCTGTGTCCTCCTCTCCTTGCTCTGCGAAATGCCCCATTTTTAGCCTTTGCTGGCCTCCATTATGCCTCCTTTTCATCCTTCCTTTGTTCTCTGTTTTTCTTTACAGATGAACAATAAAAAGCATTTGACCTGTTTAGAATGCAGAAATACAGACATGGCAATATCCTGTAATATATCCTCAAATTCTTACTCAGACATGCAAAGTAGCAGAGGCCCACTCTATACTATAAATGTAATCATTTCAGAATCTGGTTACATCACAGTGTTTTTCACTAACCCGGTTAAAAACATGGTTTCAATTTGCAGAGTAGACAGGATTTCAGCTGCGTTTCCTAATCAGACTGGTTATGGAACACAGCTCTGGTCTAGCCTGCGCTGCAAAGTGGAACGATGTTTATAAATGACTTATGGGATGCTTGTGTGTATCATGGTATCCTGGTGTGACCACAGGCATAGATCATGAAAAATCTGAATTGTCCACAGCCCTGGAATAAATGAATTTACCTTCTCAAAATTAGTTTTCAGTGCACAGAATACTCAGTAGTAGTTTTTCTGATACCATATTGTAAAGCAAAAAGTTAGAAAAGGTGAATACTTAATGGCTTTGCTGCCACACACTTTATCTGTGTCAGACATACAATTATCGGTGGAAGAATTTGAGCTGCGTGATTGCCATTTTCAACCCACATTTGCTTTGACAAAGGTGAATTCTGAAAGGGTAATATTTACTGTTTGGTGGCGTGGTAGACCACATGATGGGAGATCTCTCCGTCCGTTCTTACATGTGCAAGGTTTGACTTGTGTTACATGATGTAATACATTATTTGGTGCAGACTGCATTCTGTTTAACCAGTGTTGTTTCTAGCACTTCTTCTTAAAGTCCAGCCTCGTATGCCTGGCAGTTGCAAAGGGGATTTTCTCTACCTTTCTGTCCTCCGGGCGTATCTGATGCCATGAATCTCTGGGGCCTCTAGCTCCAGTTCATCCGAGTCCCTTGTAAATGGAATCCAAGTCAAATAAGAGGCTGCCAAATAAGAGGCTGCATATTCTAACTCCTGCAGCCTCGTGCATCCCGCTCGCCACCTCACTGACTGCTTCATTCTTTCCTGTGTTCAACCCCCTCCACCGCTTTCCCACTTAGGAATCTTTCCAACCTACAAGTTTCCTACTGATCCATACCCAGGCAACGGTCTGTGAAACCTTTCTGTTCCTTAAACTTTCCCCAGCTCATAACTGTTTCCTTCCAGGATAGGTCCAGGTTCCTGAAGTGCAAACAAGCAGCCCGCAAGGCTTTGAAATCTCTCCTCCCCCACCTGACATCTGTCAGCAAAACCCTCTAATTTGTTGCTGTGACTCAGACACTTGCAGATGAAAATCGGGCTGCTGTAAAAACTGTCATTCCTTTTCTTGGAAGCTCTTAGCCTGGCTGCCCAGAGCTACTGCCAGTTATAACCTAAATTATTATGAAAATATTATTCGGTCTGCTTGGACTTAATATCCCTTACCGCGATGCACCGTGCTTCAGTCACCCGAGCGGTGGTGATTGACCCTCCAGTGCAAGGGAGCAGGAGACGCTTCTCGGGTGGTAACCTATAGTTTTATTGCGTCTTTGGCCATGAAACAGAGGTCCTCGTTGTCTTTATGCATGTGTATGGTACCAAAAGCTTTCTTTTCTGTTCTACAATAGTTGCATTCCCTAAAAAAATAATTGAAGAGTTGTCATTGAACCAGGTCCTGTAGCTTTTCACATATATTTATGCTTAGCATTTCTGGTGCTGTAGAAAGAAAATAAAACTAGAAAAGAATAGTTAGTTTCTGCATCTTGAATTTCTTTCCCTTATGGAGTTTGTGGCTTGGTTTAGTTGGATAATTCAACTTTTATGAAATGAATTTATGGCATAATTTTATGACATAACCTTTTAGATTTATATGCCCATCTTATATATTTATCCTTTTGGACTAGCTCTGTGTCCTAGCTTGTGTATATAACCTTAAAAATCTAAATATAATAGTTAATTTTTTTCATGTACTGTTTATTTCTTTTTTTGCCTGACGTACTAATTCAAGGAGTATTTCACTAGATTTTTTTTTCCAGGCTCGATTTTTTGTTGTCTTCTATTTTGTTAAGAAAAATTAGAGATGTGAGTTGACAGGTTTTGTGTTTTTTCCTTACTGTCCCTATACCAGAGGGAAGGGGGGGGGCAAAAAGCTTTTCTTTACCTTCGCTGCTCCTTCCTGCTTTTTGTTATCTTTTCTTTTTTTCTTAACAGAACCCTCTTTCCATATTGTTTACATTTATCTTTTGTATTTTTCTTCTTCCATGCTGAGAACCAGTGCAGTATGGCAACTGATAACTCTGTGAAATGCATTATTGGCTAAAACACATACACATATATACCCCCACACACATATATATGTATAAATATATATATATATATATAAAGAAAGCTTTGATGTATTCAGTTATACATTTGTTAGGTACAAAATTATTGTTCAAAGTGTGAGTACAAGCATTTTTCCTTTTTCATGTGCATTTAATTATAATGACCTGGCAAACATGGGTCACATTCATCAGTCTAGACAGAATTTTAAAAAATAAGAATTGCCTTTAGACACATGTTACTTTATATGCCTGTCATACTTGAGTTGCAATATTGGTGAAGAACATCTGTGTTGCAGCTGGTGCCTACACTTGCAGAGAAGCAAACTGCTCTAACTGCCAGAAAAGCTAGCATAGCAAAGATTAATTTTTTTTTTTATACAGCGTTAATTTCATAGCTACTTAAAACCAAATCATGCTTCTAGTTTGTTTTCACACATTCTCATTATATTTTCCTCCTTGCAGTCACTGCAGTATCTCACTAAGGCACATAAATGTGAAATTCAATCAAGCGACTGGGAGAAAGATACTTCAACCTTTAAGGAAGTGGTGAAAGGAGCCATAGAGATTGCACACGGTATGTTCTGAAAATAACATACATTATTCATGAAAATGTAAAGAATATTTAATGTGCTTCGTTTAAAATATATATATATATATTATCCATTTTATTTATTCTTGCTAAGTCCTCTAGCATAAAGCATAGTTCTAATAGTGCATATGAGAATATGCTTGGAGCGGGGCAGAACTTGTTCTGTGAGTCAGCAAGCATCATTCATGGTAAGCGTGTGATTGATGCCATGATCACCAAGGCATTTAATGGTCTGGGAATCTTTTAGTGTAAATAAAAATGAGTCAGTGGTTCATTTCAGTCATCAAAAAGTCACATAACAGTTTTGATTGACCGTACTGTCCCAACATAGAATCACAGAATGAATCACAGAATGGTTGAAGTTAGAAGGGACCTCTAGAGACCATTTAGTCCAACTCCCCTGCTCCAGCAGGGACACCTGGAGCACATGGCACAGGGCGGCATCCAGGTGGGTTTGGAAGGTCTTCAGAGAAGGAGACTCCACAGCCTCTCTAGGCAGCCTGTGCCAGGGCTCTGTCACCCTCACAGGAAAGCTCTTCCTCACATGGAGGTGGAACTTCCTGTCTTTCAACCTGTACTTGCACCCGTTACCCCTTGTCCTGTCACCAGCCACCACGGAGAAGAGTTTGGCCCCATCCTCCCTACATTCACCCCTCAGGTACTTGTACATGTTGATCAGATCCCCTCTCAGTCTTCTCTAGGCTAAACAGGCCCAGCTT
>VZSV01000115.1:2248548-2293771 GCA_013398735.1 Nothocercus julius
GTGTTTGGATTCTAGTGTCTATAAAGTGCAGTAAAAACAAGTCTAATCATCAGGAAGCTTTGCAAATACTTTCTTCAGCTCGGCTCAACTTACGTGGCTTGTCATCCAAAGCAAAGGTAGGAATGTTTGAGAGAAATATCTTTATTCTGTTGCCAGAACCCATTTCTTTGGTTTAAGTCATTTATAGATCAGATAACCTTAACCTGTCCCACTGCATCATCAGGGAGATTTTCATCTTTGCACCATTTAAAATTCCAGTTTTAAGGAGGTTTATTTTCCTTCTTCCTCCAAGGCTTTGACTGAACTAAAATTATCTCTCTCAAATTTTGAAGCAACTTTTAGTGAGAATTTTACTTATTGTAAGGCAAACAGGCTCAAATGTTTAGAAGAAATCAGTCATTTCAAATATTTTTTCCTCGTCTGAGTAATGATAAGGGTAGCAGGGGTAGTTTGAAGAGCAGTGGATTGCAACCTGCAGAAAGGACAAAGTCTACTAGGACTACTTTGCATCACTTTAAATTGTTTTATAAATGGAGTTACTTATTAAAACAGCAAACCCCCTTTTATTAAGGCTTTCATGGATAGCATACTGATTCAGGTAGTTTGTGGAAATTCTCATGGAATTATATGTTTCGTTTTCAGATTTCTAGTCTGCGTATCCGTGCAAAGCAAGGCACCCAGTACAGCACAAGGCTGTTCCTGCAACATTATTAACCTCTTTTTATCCTTTACTTTACAACACGAGATAAAGTCATTGTTTAACTAATGACTGATCTGGAATTCATTTGTGACCAAAATATGCCTAATATCTTTAAGAAGTATTCTTCCTGTGCTGTGTGTGGGGTTTAGTAAATGTGAATTACAGAGCCTAAGTTTTATAACATGTGTGCTTGTGTTACAATGTGTTGATCCATCATCTGTGTGCTAAACTTGGCTCACTCTCCTTTAGTCCTGTAATTTTTAGGGGAAGGGCACAGGAAAGTTGTTTAAGCAGACCCAAGCTGGCTCCATAACGAACTCTACTTGTTAGATACTGACACATAACTCTTAGGAATGATGGGAAAAATTACAACTTGTGTGTTCTGTTGTGATTCACAAAATGGTTTAAAAACAGTCTGTAGACTGAGTATGTCAGTAGAGAAGGTAGGACTACTTGGCATAAATGTTATAAAACATAAGTACAGATGGTTTAAATTATGCTAGATAGTGTAGTCACTGAAATACTAAGAATAAGTGAGTCTAGGAAAATATTGACTCTTGAAGGCATTAAGTAAATTATTTTTTGGCAGACAATAGCGTCTCTAAGTTTTATGGCATTTTTGAGAAAAGTAGCATGTTACAGATAAAGCTATTAATGACATATTTTTTTCATACATTCCAATATGCTGTCTTAATATGCTTATCTCTTTACTTTGAAATCACGTTGAATTTCCAGAGCATATGCCTTTGGTTTAAAATAGTCATCTCCTATCAGAGGCTGTGCACAAACCATTTAGTTTTAGCTATTTGTCTGTTCAAACTTGACTCCTGTTGCTGCCTAATGAGTCAGTATTAGTAGGTGCATTTTTTATCCTTCTAACAAAAGGAAGAGTACCTAAGTGTTAAGAGCAGACTCAAGAGTAAAGATTGCAGGAGGAATAAAGGTACAGTGAAAGTAAAATTCCAAAGCTTCCTAGGCAGGATATGCAATGGGAATAAACCAGTAGTTTCTGTACAAGGGAAACAATGTTGTTCCTCAGGCTTTCCTGGGATATATGTGGGTACTATGGTGTGGAAAAATAAGCCACAAGCCCAAAGAATGACAGTGCATGAAACTTGCCCAGGCTGCATCCAGCTGAAGAGATCTCTTTAACTGTGTGGAGAAAAAAAATAATGAGCAAATAATTATATCATCCTGATTTATTTAGCTGTCTTAGCCAGAAAGAACCAAATTTTTCTGTCATATTCCCAGTGTGAGTTTGTTGGGCAGACAGTCAGAAAAGACTTCGTACTTGCTGAAGGAACATGTTCCTATTTGGTGAAAGATGTTCCTTTGTTCAGTGACAACCCTGTTGTGAAACACAGAAGATCTTTCTAAGACCTTTTAAGTACATTTTTGTTTATATATGTATCTGTATTGTGCCATTATGTTTTGATAATATAATGAAGACAGATGTACTCCAGAGCAACTTTTTTTCTTCTGCATTCATTTTCATCTCTAAATGTCGGCTTTTCGTTTGTGTCAAATGAAGTATGAATTGCTCTCTGTTTAGATAATAAAAGGGAAACGTGTCTGGATTTCTCCTCTTCCCCGTTCCCCCTCTCACACATTTGCATGGAGTGGCACCATGTGCAGCCTGGCTATTACCTGAGTCAAAAGACAGATTCTGGCCTTCCAAAAATAATATGTTTTGGAGTGACATGGCCAAAGTAATAATTTGGTAGGAAAGCTCTGGTCAAACTTGTGTATCTCAAGACTTTAGACAAGTCATTTATTCTTCCTTTTCCTTAGTTTCCCCACTGGTATGTTAAGATGACAGTTGCTCATGAGTTAGCTCTTTTGTGGTTTTCTTAATGTCTTTAAGTACAAGCTATTTTTATCTCTTTGTAGTGTTTAGTTTTCTTGTATCTGAGTTAATTACACACAGATGCATTTTTCCACCCACACATGTCTCTGCATCCCAAGCTCAAACATGTTTATTTGAGGTTTTGGAGAAAATGGCACAGTATGATAAGACCCTGGGAATTCATAGCCATTAAAACTCAACTACTCTTTCATTAGCAGGTGGGTTTATAAACTGCAGTGACAGTCAGATGTTCTAGTTTGAGTTTCAGGGTAAAGTCCTTTGCGTTTAATGGGAGCAGAAGTGGGAGTAGGTAGTCAGGTCAGAGCAGAAGCCCAACTTCCATGGAAGAGCTTCAGGTATGTGGCACATTCATAGGGGCATCTGTAACTAACCAGAAAATGGTCATTTTAAGGAGAGAGATTCTGCCATGGATGTCAGAAATAACATGAAGAATGCTGATACGAAAGCTTTGGTAGTTCTTGAATTCTGTCTCTACGCTGAAACATAGGAATTGTAAGTATTGTTTGAAATAATGTGTGTGTTTTTGTTACACAGCAACTTTTTGTAGACGTAGCAAGTGGTGAGGTTTCCAGTGAGATAGCTGATGAAGTGACGACTATGGACAACTTGATTGCTGAGCTTCAGGAACTGAGCAACCAGCGGAGAAATCAGTGCTGAAATGCAGACCAGATTTCATGGGAGGAAGACCGTAATGATGTGTTTCATTTGCCGCAGGTTTGCTGATGAAATGGTAACAATTCCAGCACAGCAACGCGCTCAATAAACATTTTTTGTACAATGTTGTTCTCATGGTCAGCTCTCCTCAGTTTTTAGTCTGCTTTTTTTTTTTTTTGATTCTTTCCTACTCTTGTCCTCTTAAAATCGTGTGTCAGCTTCCTCAAGCCCAGATTTGCTGGGATGGGATGGAGCTCGTTGTGTGTGTGAAGTGGTTGTTGCAGGTCAGTTTCACCTGAGAGGGTCCTGTGGCTGGTGCCAGGTGGTGGGAGCAGGAGAGCGGGAGGAGCCCCGAGGCTGGCGGAGGAGAGGAGGCCAGGCTGCCTCCGGTGGGAGGCCAGAGCTGTGTCCTGCCTGGGGCCTCGGCCAATCACAGCATGAGCTGTCCCTGCCTGGCCAGTCGCAGCCTTCCCAGTGAGCTGTGTGGCCAATCAGAGGGCGTGCCTGGCTGCCCTGGCCAATCAGAGGCACTGTGAGGCTGGCAGGTGAGTGGCAGGAGGCTGTGGTGAGGTCCTGGGGGTGCTCACCTGAGGTTGTCGCTGGCTCCTGGGTAGTTGTGTCTTCATTGCTCAGGGGGTAGCGTGAGTGGGTGCCAGGAGTGAGATTTGGGAGTTGAGTCTTCCCTAGCTGTCGCTCATGAAGAGCGATCAAAGTGGCCAGGTGTCTGGAGCTATTGCTTGCAGCAATATTTCACTCAAAAATATGTGTAACCTGGGCTCCGTGTGCAGTAGAGCTGCACGTAGGGCTTTTACAGGCATGGGCATTTATCTCCACGGAGGCAGCAGTAAAACTGAAGTCTAATCTACAGGACTTGTATTTGACTAGACTTGAAGAGCTTGTTGTCATCTAGGTTACACTGCATTGTTTATTTTTTCAGTATCTTCCATTCAGTTTTTCTTAAAATAGGTATTTTTTCCAGAAGTCTCTGCAAAGTAGTTTGCTCAAACATCATGCTTTTGGCTCTTTCTCCCATATAGGCATGATGCAGTCTCCAAAAATGTAGTTATCTCTATTCTACATATATGCACCAGATATGGTATGACCATTAAAACTATAGTTTCTATATGGCAAGAGTGTTGTCCCCAAAGAGAGAATCAGAAAGCAAGGACAAACCAAAAAGAATTAGTTAATTGGGTTTTAAGCAAAAGGTAACTGTGTTTTACTATAAAGAAGGGAGGCATTTTGGCATCTTTAGCTATCCTTATAAAGCTTTTTAGAATGGAAAATAAATTATTTCCTGGCAGTATTTAAACAAGAAGTTCCCACTAAAATTATTATCTTAACAAAGGATAAACCTGTTAGTGAAGGAGAACTGGCTCTAAAACACCCATTGAAATGGTCCAGAAAAGGAGGAGACATTCAAGTTTATGCAGAGTGAATTTGTTGGAAATGTTCCCATTTTGCTCGTGTGTGGTGAAAAGCCTACATAATTGTTTAAAAAAAAAAAAAAAAAAAAAAGTTAATCTAATATCAAGGAATATTAGAAAAGCATGTGAGAAGACCTTAATTTCCTTCTGCCTTAATTTTTTTTAATGGTCTTTTGTTTCTAAGGTGGTCGTATTAAAAAGTGATTCCTGTCTTCTAACCACACTCCCCTTTGGTCTTTTGCAAGTTTTCTCAGCGCAGGTTTTTACTCATATGCGCCTCCCCCTCTTGGAGGATGTGTGGAATATAAACAACTTTTTCTTTCACATGGTACAACTAAGCCCTGCTATCCATAGACTGATATCTGTAGTTCCTGAGGAGCAAAGCTGTTAGTATTAGAGCATCATAACAATTTTCCTGTAATAATTGAGATGTCGGCAGGGACTTTAAATACATTAATATTTATGTATTTATGCATTATTTAAATATGTAGAGACAATAAAGATGGGGCAGAGGATGGAGAGGCAGGAGCTGGTTTGTCGTTCAGGAGGGACTGGCTTTTCTTCATCCCTGGAAATCTCAACCACTGCATCCATGAGTCTAGACGTCTGATATAAATCTCTTACCCTGGACTGTTTTTGCTCTCTCTTGTTCTAGTGACATTTTCATCTTGCTCGGCTACAGGGTTAGCCTGCTGTGCTGCTCTGATGAGCTTATCACAGAGGCCTTTTAACATGTTACCGAAACAAAAGCCGCCTCAGTTTGGAATGATGTTCATTTTCTGTGCTGGTGCCAACAGCACCTGGTTCAGAGTAGCTCCGGGAGAGCAAATAACTCTGAAAAAGACACAAAGACAATACTACTAAAACAGCCTTAGCCATCTTTCACACTTAAAATAAATAAATATGTAAATAAAAGCTTGCCAGAATGGGAAGAGGAAGGACTATTTTCCAGATTGAAAACTGTCCAGATCAGTATCGCAGGGGAGCATCTGTCTTCTAATGTGGGGATGCTTTTCACTTGGCCAACTCTCCTGAGACCTCAGGTATCCTTGTGGCCTTAGTAAAAGTGCTAAGCTTTAGTTTCATTAGAGATTGCCTGTTTTGTCATCTGTTTCCTGTTACTAACAATTTGGTATCAGGCAGAGGTGAAACAGATGAGTCTAGAATTTTGTAACTTTTGTGTACCCAGACCAGCTAAGCAATTGTCTCAAGGTTTTTGGCAAAGGGTGTAAAGCCAGTAACGTTTGAAGGAAAAATGATGTATGAAGGAGAATTTATTTGCGTGGTCTAAGAGGATACAGTGCATCTCTTCTGACTTAATATGGTTCAGCCTCCACTGTGCTTTCAGCCACGCGTGGGTAGAGCCCAGGAAGCACCTCCGGATTCACTGGGAGAGCTGTGCGTGCGCAGCCGCGTGCGGAGCGGAGCGACTGTCTGGGGCTGGGACGGTGACTTCCACTGGTGAGCTAGGGCTGCTGAGGCCGTGCCGAGCCGGGCAGGGCGCCCCAGATCAATGCCGGTAAACGCTCCGTTCCCTGTCACGTCGTCCTCCGCGTTGCTGCTGCTGCACGGGCTGGTTCGCCCAGAGGGACGGGGGGAGAGCCTTCAGCCCGGCTGCAGGGGCTGCCGTGAAATGAAAGCTGCAAAAGGTTCTCAGACCTAAAAACGGGTCATGGCTTGTATGCAAATACCAAGGATGCAGTTATGAGTTCAGATTAAGAATAGATGTATACACTGGTTAAAACCACACCTCTTCATTATTTTTAAAATAAGTCAGGGAAAAAAAAAGATTAATTTTGGAGTCATTTTGCCCAGCAAGGTATAAGGTCACTCTGAACTTATTTTGGCTTAGCATTTCTGTTCAGTATTTCTGTCTCAACATCAGTGGATGTATGAATGACAGTACAGATGGGCGTAATGTATTTCGGGGGATAAGAGGAAGCCAAAAAAAAGACTTGCTATTTTCAGGCTAATGCCAATTAAAATTATATACAAGTGCTTCATTTCACCCGTGTTTATGCAGAGCTCTGTACCAAGACTGCATATGAAACAGGGAAAAGACAACAACTGGTTGTTACAATTTGAGTTCTCTGAAATTAAAAATAATATAAAGCATGGTAGGTAAATCTTATTCTGAACAGGAGAAAGTTGTCAGCATGTATTTATAAATATGTAGATGTCTGTGTATATGTATATATACACACAGACACACCTAAATATATCGAACGAGTGTGTGTCATAGAAGTGAGTAGTTAATACTAAAGTTGTAAGAGACCTTTACAGGCAGGTGAAGCCCGCAGAAGTAGTGGGCAATGCAGAGACTGGAGCATACGTCAGCACAGTCTCTCTGTGCGTTTCCAGCATCCTTGCCGCTGAATCCAAGCGTGGGCTACGGGATTGATAGGCTGTGATTTCAAAGGTGACTAGTTATTTTAGTGGTTCAGCTGGAGAAACCTTTAAAGGAGTTTCACCTTTGAATGTTTAATCTTAAAATTTTGATAGTTACCTTGAATTAATGTAGATATGTATAGCAGTTACTTAAGTGATTTAATTTGCCTTTTTAAAGATATTTTGTTTGCAGAAATGCATATAAAAGTATGCCTATCCCCTACTGAGAACTCCTGAGCCATTAGCAAATTAGGCCAGATGTAGCTTACTCCATTCTGTACATATTATATGATAAGGGTTAGAAATAAAGGCGGCAAGCCTCACAATGTAAATGACAATAAAATATTTGCTATTATGCAAAAGCCACTGCCGTACACTGACACAGATAGCTTTTGCACCATTCAGTACTTATAAAGTGCTTATAAATAGATAGGTTTCAATCAAAAAGTAGCTTATTCAGACATGTGCTCAAATATAGGAGCTGCATTATTAGACAAACATGTTACTAATCCCCGAGCTGCACTAAAAGAAGAGTAAATCCTTTATAGGCTGAATGTAGTAGCAAAATTGCGTCCCCTCGGCTGCCTTGCCTCCCCTTGGCTCTTTCAAACTTTTAGTTTTGTTGTTAAGGACAGAAAACTTAAATTGTGGATTCAGCCTGACCTTCCTGAGCAAGACACAGATGCTGGGTATTGACAAGTATGAGTCACTGCCTTGCCATACTGGGGGAAATAAAAGACCTATTACAAATTTAAAACGCTGACTAATATTGATCTTAACCTAACTTGACTCCCAGTAAGAACAGGGTGGTTTGGGATGAAAACTTGGTGATAATTAACTCTGCTTTCTGTCTAGAACTGTCTTCCAAGTTGACCTAAGTATGAAAGTTCTTTTTTTTTTTTTTTCTTTCCAGTTTACTCTGACCTGAATATTTTCTCTGAATGCATCAAGAACCTTTTAATCACCAGTGATGTCATGTATTCCTTCTCCCCCCTCTTTCTTCTCTTTTTATTTTAAACCCCTGTGACCTGTGAGTCAACTACAATAGTTCTTGGCCAAAAAACAATTTAACAATCTAGGCAAACAAATACCAGCCAAGCGTCATGCAACGGAAAACCCGGATTAGCAGCATGAAAGCCTTGGCAACTGCGAGTTAGCCCATTACTGACATCACTTCTGAAGAGAAGCAGCTAATTTTTGTGAGTCGTATTTAAAGTTAGCTCTTATGATTCAGTAGCTTTCCACTGTGTCACCCCTAAGTGAGCATTGGATTCTTTCTGTCTTAAGCAGAGTCATTCCTTCCACTGCAGAGATCCTCATCCTGCTTAACGTTTGGGGTTCTGTTTCCCCAGGGACTTCGGCTCCTTGCGGAAAGGTTATTCTGCAATAGGGTGAACCGTGGTCGTGTTCCTCTCTCCAGCTTCTCTGACACTGTGTTTGCTTGCCTGACTTTGCAGGAATCTCCTCTCAATTGCAGGGGGCCACCTGCCAGCTTTGGGACCTAGAGACCCCTCTCCCCACCAAAAAAGCCTCCACAGTTTTTATCGTTCTCACCAGTTTCTGCTCCATGGTGACTCCACTCCATCCATTTCTAGTACTTATGAGGAGGTGAGGAAGAGGCCTAATGTCTCTTCCTCCCTTCTTTAAGGCTTCTCTCGGACTTCTCGCTAGGCGCAGTAGGAGAGCCCTCAAGGCAGCGGTTAGCGTGGGAAGCGGCTCACGGAGACGTGGAAAAGGCTGGAGTCTGCAGCGAGGTGGGAGAGCCCCTCAGCGGAGGGGCCGAGCGCCGCTGGGGACGAGGCCGAGGGCAGGAGTCACCGAGGGGGCTTTGGGGAGCCCCTGCCTGGCGGCCGAGCAGCAGCGCGGGGATGGGACGAGCCCTCCGCGACTCCCACGGCGGCCGTGCGAGGCCCCTCGCGCTGCCTTGAGGGCAGGACGGAGCCGCAAACAGCCGGACTAAACCACCGCGTGGCCAGAGGGCTCCGGCAGGCCGAGCAGAGGAACCGGCACAGCTGGAGAGCAAAGGTAAATCACAGCTCGGCAGCAGCTCAGCACACAGGGAGCCGCTGTGCGGGTGCAGCGCTCTGTAGGGCTTTGCACAGCCCATGCGGTCTGGTCTCGAGCGATCCTGTCCGCTTGGGAAGGCCCCAGCCATACCTAGGATGTTTTGATGTGTTGTATTTATAGCTGCCCATCGTTCTGCTATATTGTCAAGGCTATCATCCCCCTTTTTTTTAGGGACTTGTAATCTGACTGTAAATTCTACGCAGTCCTAAAGCCAGGCACAGCGAGCGCGGCCTCGGCCCGTGTGCACTTCCCGTCTGAAAAACGGGCGAACAGCTCATAAGCTTGAGGAGCTCCTGGAACAAGAAGACTTTTGTAATTTTTACACAAAGCCAACTTACTGTCATGCTGAGCACAGCTGTTTGTAGCTGAAGTGTGTCTTGCGTTTGGTCTGTGCCCTGCAAAGGCTTTTTCTGCTATATCCATCTACAAGGAAGCTGATAGGGGAGCAAAGCAAATGCAAAAGCTCAATATAAAAGCACTTAAAAAGCAGCTTCAGATACAGAATTTATAT
This sequence comes from Nothocercus julius, assembly GCA_013398735.1. Taxonomy (NCBI): domain Eukaryota; kingdom Metazoa; phylum Chordata; class Aves; order Tinamiformes; family Tinamidae; genus Nothocercus; species Nothocercus julius. Next base: position 2,258,163 of record VZSV01000115.1, read on the forward strand.
TGAGTCCTGTATAAATTCATGGTGGGGAAAAATAGCCTACATTTATAATAAAGGAGTGACCTCCATAAAATGAAGTAAAATAGTAACAGTGCTGAGTGTGCTTGGTGTTAAACCAGGATCCGGAGATGTCCCAGGCAGGGCAGTATCCACAGTTGCCTGCGCATGTTGCTTTACTTGTTGGGATAAAACTTGGCCTTTCAGGAGTTCCCAGCAGTAGACTGGAACTAGAGCAAACTTATAGTAAACTGTTAATCATGACCACTGTTACTGATGTCATTAGGATTTTTCCAAGGAGAATCAGTTTCATGAGCTTAATTCTTTGTGTATCCTCATCCCTTGGCATCCTGTATCCGTTATACCTTACCTCAATCTTTCAGGTTGTACCAAGTGTTTTGTGTTTTAATGTGTTGATACCCATTACCTAATCTAATGGACCACTGCCACTTTCAGACCTACAGAAACGCTCGTGCCGTACTTTGGCTTATCAGAGTTACGAAGCTGCCCTTTTCCCACTTCCAGATAAAGCAGTTTGAGATGTTCTGCTGCTTGGGGTGCAGATGTCCATCCAGAACACCACTTATCATAGCATTTTATCCATCCACAGCAAATTTGTTTGAGGCAGAATTGCAGAATTTCTCATTCAGAAATCACTGTTTCTATAAAGTTTAACTGGGTGAGAGAGATATAATTTTTGCAAATGCCTTTTTTTTTTTTTTTTTTTTTTTTTTTTTTTTTTTTTTTTTTTTTTTTTTTTTTTTTTTTTTTTTTTTGAGACAGGATTTGCAATTTATGAAATACGGTTAGACCTTGGGGTGTTTTGCTGCCAGTCCCTTCTGCTGAGTGGTCACTTTGCTACTTCACATAGAGGCTAAGGGAATGGGGCCAAGAAGCCTTGGAAGGAGATGACAAATTAGTTTATTAATCCCATGAATATATACATAGTGTAATTCCTGTGGGTGTTTAGACCTTTTTTTTTTCCTGATATTTTCTCATACAGTTGTATTATAAACTATTTTGCACATTGCAAATGGTTTTTCATCAGGGTCTACTTGGTTGTTATAGTACCAGACAGGCAGGGAAGGCAGCTTGCTGTGACAGCGACGGATGCAGCTAGGATATGTTGTTTCACGCTACTTATGCATGTTCTGGATCACTGCAGATGCATTTGCCTTCCAAGACATAAATCCAAAAGAAAACTTGATATCCTCCCTGGCGGTGCTCCTTGCTGTAATGACATTTCTACAACAAGGCTCTGCATCAGTGAAAACAAATGGCTTTTATATTATGGGATGGCTAGGTTAGGGCTATGCAGAAAAGCAATTGTTTGAGTTCTTTGTTTTAAGCATTTGGGATTTGATTTATAGTCACTGAAATTTAATCTAGGTTTTTTCCTTCGGATCTCTCTGCCAGAGCTCTAGTGAAAATATTGCATCAGCACCTCAGGAATGGAGCAGCAGTGTTATTCTGATCTGTCAAATACAGAGGCCGTGAACTTCCCCTGAGAAACCCAGTGAAATGGTCTTTCTACCCTCTTCAGCACGGGTAGCATAAAGAACACTCCCTAAACAGGGGCTCCTGCAGTAGCCCCCAGCTCTCATGCTTGCTCTGCGTGTGAGCCTGACACAGTTTTGTTGGGTGCAGTGGAGGGAAGTTATCTGTGTACATACAGATTTGTCAGAGTGGGACCAGAATCCCACCAGTGTGGGAGCACCGTAACAAACAGCTTTTTGAGCGTCGTTGCTGGAGAAAGTAGTGGCTCTTCTAACTTAGATTTGAGTGTAATATTTTCAGACATCAAATACGCCTTTCTGCAAGCTTGAACGTGTTTACCCCTCATGACTAATTCAGGCCTTATTTGGAATAATAATTAAAAATAACAAATAGAGATTTAAGAAGATAACTTTCAAATAATATTAGATATTTTAAATATATAAACATCCTCAAGCATTCGTGCATCTATTGACAGAAGTCTAAAAACAACTTTGCCCTTTGCTGCTTGGCAAAATTGCGTATGTGTGAGTGCATGTGTGTGGTTTTGTGCCTTTTAAAGGCGAATGATGCTAATGTGGCTTTATAATTTACTGTCCTGTTTGCACATGATACCATCGATGATCTCAGCACAGCTCTGGAAATGGTGTAGAACTGTGGCAGAATGAGGGCAAGGGTGTAAATATTGTTTTGTGAACCTCTCTCTTAAATATTGACTATATTTTAGTCAAGAGATGGAAGGGTTTGAGAAATGTTTTTGGGAAGATCGCCAAGCTCAGCTTTCTGCCAGGGATTGGAAAGGATGCTGTAGGAATGCTTTGACTAGGAATCCCAGTTGACAGATTTGCATTATTTTTCTGATTTTTCCTTATTTAAAAGCAAAACCTAGATAAGAACATATGCACCCTGTCCTCGTCCCTGTTTTTTTGGTTGTCCTTATAACAGAGTAGCAGTAAAAGCCCCATGTGCTCATGTTGGAGGCATCCAGGGAATACGATGAGCACTGCAGCAGGCATTGGCCCGAGAGCTGGGTCAGCTCTAGGGTTCGTTGACAGCAGAGAACATGCAGAAGTGCCCCTGCTTCTGCTTGTGCCTTTCCCCCTTGTTCTTGTTTTTTTTTTTTTAAACCACCAATTCTTCTCTCCAAGGCCCAGGAACAGCGTGCAGCTCATTTCCAAGCTCTCCTGCTCCTCTCTGGACTCGGAGGGGCTTTTAGGAGGGAGTAACAGCTTTACCGGCCCCACAGCAGGAGGGTCTTGGCCACCCTGCCTCCTCCCGAGCCACGGGAAGGGATGGGAGGAGGCTCAGCCCCCACAAGCAGGGCCGGTTCTGCAGCCGCCAGCTCCTGCGTTACCTTAAGTCACCATCTCGCACGTGCACCTTCCTTGTCAACTCCTCCTCTTCCCTGCCCTGTGCTCTGCCAAATGCTGCTCTTCCCCAGACAAGCCTGGCCTCGGTCACGCTCTAGCTGGGCATGGTCCCTGGTCCCCCCGATGTCCTGGCCGTGCCTGGGGGAGCGTTAGCTGGCCAGAGCACAGCCGCGCCAGAGGCTCACGGCACGTGAGGGACGGACGGGCCCGTGCGCGACGCCTGCGCCCTGCCCGCCTAGCCTGGGCAGCGCAGACTTTGCTGAAGAACACAGCTCTTGCTCCAAGAAAACCACAATCCAAGGACTGCCAAATAGGCAGGGGAACGAGAACGCCTGAGCGCTGACGGTTTATGCACGAGCTACTGCGGTTCTGCAGTGAGCGGGTACGGCAGAGGTGGCGTAAGTCCTGCAAAAGGGAGAGGGCTCTGCAGGTGACCCGGGAGGTGCTGGGCGTAGCTGCACGTAGGGAGGTGTCCCAGAGGTGACTGCGGATCGCTGACAGCGAGAAGCTCGCAGCCCTGGCAGCACAAAGAGGCCACAGATGGAGGAGCAAGTAGATACCGGGAATCTTGAGGGTGCAAATTAAACAAACAAACAAAAAAGGTTAAAAAGATGGGAACCATAAACTAATGAAACTTGCTGATAAGCTGCAATGACTGAAATTAATGAATTTTCTCCCCCCTCCCCCCACAGGAAAAGGTTTTTAGTCTTTTGCTTTCTTCTAGTCAGCTCCTATCTCCACTTTAGTGTTATTTATATATACTGTACTTTTTTGTGAATATAGCAGATGGTGACTATAGCAGATGGAACTTACATATGAAGTCGAAGAAGCCACTCACAGCTGCACAGCACTAATGCTATTACCCAGAATATCTTTAGAGAAATGCAACAGGGTTTAATTTGTAGGAAGAAATAGAAATCCAAAATTCACGCACGCCTGGAGTCCCACATGTGCTATATTCCCTGCACGGATCCCAGCACCAGTGGGGCTGCCAGGCCTCAAGAGCCCTCTCTGCAAGGAACCTGCAAATCCAATGGCAGCTGGGACCTTCTAGCAGCTGAAGGGCAGAGGAAGTTGCTGCTCCGGTTTCCTCTAGCTCCGTTTTCCAGGCTCCCGGTTATGGTGCAGAACTTTGGGCAGGCCCTTGTTGTGCCCCGTCGTGGTTGGTCCCTGCATGGCAGGAGGAGGTCTGCAATGTTTGACCTTCTGAAATCTTTTCCCGGCATCCCTGGAGCCGGTCAGAAGCAGTGACTGAGCCGTGCAGAAGGTATCATGAAATAAAAACCAGCCCCTCCTCCTGGCTGCAGCTCGCTGGGCACTTCCAGTACCATTTGGACCATTTCATTTTAACTGACCTTCAGGCACAAGTTATTTTTGTGCTTTGGGTATTTTTAAGATGTGTCCAAAGGAACTCCTAAATATTTCCCTGGTGAGGGTGGAGGAGCCTCCTCACCTCTTTGCCCATGGTGTTTCTGCTTTGGCTGTCCACCCACGTGCAGAAAGGAGGCCGGTGCCGCATCCCGGCTGCACGCTGCTCCCGTGGGATCGGGCAGGGAGCGATTGCATAAGGGAGGGCGACAAGGCTGAATAGTCTGGATAGTCTCCAGGTCTGACTAGTCTCCAGCTAGTAAGCAGAACGAATATAGCCCACAAGACACCCTCTTGGCTAGTTTCTGCCTGGGGAGCAAGGAAAGGGGCTGAATTAGAGCTTTGTGCTGCAGGGGCAGGGCGTTTACGTGATGTTTGTCCTCCTGGTAGGATTGCAGAGGGTTAAGCTTCCTCGGAGAGACAAAAGCAGCAAAGGAATACAGGAAACCTTAGCATGCCGGGTAAGGAGATTACTGGTAGCGGCTACAGCCTAATTATCATGTCTGTGTATCTAATTGACTTCTTTTTTTTGCTGAAATGTTTTTGGAGTAATCACTGCTATTACTTGTAAACAATCATTTTATGATGTGCAAAATTCCTATACTGCTGTGTTTATCATGATTCATGACCCCCTGCACCCCAGGGGAAGGGTGTAGTCAGCTTGGCATAAGCAGCCCAATGCCAGATGCAGGGTGGTTCATAGAAATGTTATTTACAGACATACAAGGAGGTGGTAAAAATCAGAGGCTCCAAGTCCCAGATATCCCAGAATGAGCAGGATCAGATAGCTGCCTTGGAGCACTTACCCCTAACTCATGTTTCCTGGGATGCCTGACTCTTGCGGATCATTTCCCTTCTCAATGAACTTGTGCCCACATGTAGCTGCTTCCCTTCTGGTCGCAGCCTGTGTTTGTGTCACTAACAGACCTTGTAACATTCAATGCTTTATTTTTGCCTAATGACCAAATCAGCGGAGGAGCGTGGCACGCGTACACAAACTTTGAAATCAGCTTAAATGTATGCGGTATCACATGGCTTGAAACATAGCTGAGGGACTTAACAGCCAAAGAGCAATGATGCGTAGATGCCATGGAGATTAGCAGAGGATGGCTCTGGTGGTCATTAACCATTTGCAGGCAAGGAAGCCTGATTAGAGAAGAAATAGGAGAAAATAATCAAATATATTAAAGAAAAAAAAAATAACGAATAGCTGCAGAAGGACTTCATGAATGATCTGTTACCACCAAAAAGATGTATATGTATATCCTTTAGGAGCTGGTCACCATCTGGGAGGGTAGAAACCCAGGCTAAAACCCCCGCTCTAAACAGCCCATGAAATACAGAGTCGTGTTTAACTGGAATGATACCAGTCAGCCCTGCCCAGGGCATAGACACCTGCCTCCGGGTCAGAGCATTATGTGAGGCAGAGGGTAGTTCTGGCATGCAAAATGAGAAGAAGAAAAAAATATATATATAATATATATATTTCTTTCCTTTGCCTCTGTGTTCAATGCCTTTTCCCAGCGTCACTGTTTCTCCTATGCCCCATGTCATGCTCAGCAGCTTTCTGCTTTCTGTCGTTGCTCCAGTTAGATAAAAGCTAGGTGGGCAGAATTTAAAATTAGATTTTTAAAAGTTGTGGCTAAATAGAGAAAACAGATCCCATAGTAGAGGAATATGCTGGAAGTGGCCCCAGTGTTACTGGAAGTGAGGGTAGCAAACTGAATAAACTTCAATGTGCTTCAACAGAGATTGGGGGAAGTCCACTGGCAAAAGTGAATGGGGTAAAGAGGAGAAAGATACAGAGAAAAGAAAGAGATGATTTAAGTAGAGCTTAAAAAGGGTAAAGAAAATATAATTCTCCATTAATTTTTGATCTGACTACAGTGTAAGAAGTGTGTTCCTGTCCCCTCTTGCTAACCAATAACAGTACTGACACAGGACTAATCTAAACAACTTGGTTTATATACATCCGTGTGACTGCAGCGCTTTCTAAACCAGAGTTTCTTTGCAAAAACGTGCTGAGAAGGTGAAGAAGGAGGAAGCGCCGCTGCCAGAGGCGCAGGGAACGAGAGGGCTCTTCAAGCGGCTGCTCTCCCGTGCCGCGGCCGAACGCCTGTCCACGCCAGTGCTCGTATTTCACAGGTGGGAGCCGGTACCGCCACCTTCAGCCTCCTGTTTCCTGAGGCTTTGCAGCCAGAGCCCTGTGAGGCTTATGGTTGCTGGCCACTTGGTTTGAGGTGAATTTGGAGTGTTTTCTTTAAAGTCTCTAGTCTGCATCCTGAAGCAACCCTGAAAACATAAATCCACACCAAGAGACCACCAGGGAAGAAAGCTGTTAAACCTTTTCCAGCCTGATGATCCTGGGGATCCCAAAATATTGAAGTCTGGCCAGAGCTGCTAGGACTCTTTTTTTTTTTTTTTTTTTTTTTTTTTTTTTTTTTTTTTTTTTTTTTCCCTTTTTTTTTTTTTTTTTTAATGAATGCTGGTACAATCACAATATCAAAAGATTTCCAGGCTATTAAACTTTTTTGTTGTGTGTTTGTGTGAAGTTCAGAACTTCATAGATCTACTATTATAGTTCTGTGATTTGCTTTGGTGTTTGAAGAATGACCATTCTCCAGGACACAGAGGGACCTCTGTGACTACGTTTCCGTCTCTCCCAAGCTGAATAAGGAATCTAAATAAGCAAAAGAGTGTATACACAGCTCATGTTTAGAAATAACATCTCTGATGGCTGTGGATGCCTCAACTTTGAAGAGTCCAGGTTTCAGACATCAAATGGGCTTGTTCTTCTCAACTGTATTTTCAAAATTGGCTCTCTGATAATCCGGCTTCAGAGTTTTGGCATGTAAAACCACTGCTGAAATTTAAGGCATAGTAACGTACTGCTGAAAAGAAAACCCTGAGCAGCTTGATTTTTGGCTCATTTTTTTTTATCTCCATGTTCTTCTAGAAATCTGTTTGCTAACATTCAGACTTCACTTGTTGGTTAAGAGGACAGGTAAGTTAAACTGTTCATTCTTTGTTACTCTCGGTCACCTCCTGTCACGGCTTGGTTGCACAAGCATTTGGTTAACTCCAGTTTGGGTTTCTCATAGGGGCACTATTTTATTTGTCTCTCTTTTTGCCAGTGAGACTGTGGTTCTTGGTGAGCAAGGTACACAATTTATATTTTAATAGAAAAATGCTTAGCGAGAAAGGGGAAAAGTCAGGCTTCCACATACCAGCAGTACAATGCATTTTTGCAAAAAGTCCTGGAATAGCCATTTTGTCAAGCAAGAAATTTTGTGGCAGCAGAACTAATGAAGCCTGGTTTCTTACAGACTTTTGTCTCATGGGTGATTGACTTTCACTATCTAAGAGGATGTGAGCGGCAGGCAAAGCTTTTCCCATCACTGGGGTGTTTATATAAGGGTTTGCTCCCAGGAGGCTTCTCTCGTATCATGAACTCACTACTGCAGATTTTCTCAGAGCCAGGACTCTGATGGCATCGCTACCCATCTGTCTGTTTTCAGGAAGCAAGTGGAAATTCAGGCATCTTTGACAGTGCTACCACTGAAAAAGCTGCTTGGGAATTTCATTATGAACTTGTTGGAATGAATACACAGGTGAGCACACAGAGGATAGTCATGTAGGCTGCACTTTGGTAGGAAACTGGACTAAAAATCACTTGTGCATTTCAGGAATCAGGAATATTCCAGATTGTCAAAGACAAGAGTATTTTGCAGGCTTGAAAACCCTGGCTCAAGCTTTTCCCCATAACAGAATATTTGTTGGTTTATTTTCTGATTCTCAGTGTTATGTGCACATTGGTGGATATGTTTGCAAAGTGGTGCTTGTATCCTCTTCTTTTGGTGCATTCACAAGACGATTGCCATCAGTTCTTAGTTAACCGCAGTGTTGAACCTTGGTAACACACATTTCTGCTATAGAACAGATTTTCAGACTCTTCTGCAAATTTCCATTTCAGACTTACTCTAAAATGATAAGTGCAAAGTACAGAGTTTTGGTTTTCACAACTGCATGTTCATTCATAATTGTGTAAACAATGATCTACACAAATACATAGTGTCCACTACCATATGCTGTTGCTTGGTGCAGTTGGCTGAAACAACCTTCTGCACTTTATGTATGTATTTAGATTGGAAAGGTGAAGTCATAAAGAGATAGTCCTAACACAGCCGGGATATGTCAATGCCTACATTAAAGTCAGTGAAGTAAAACTCTGGTGTGCATCCTTTGATGCTTTGCCTCAGTGAGGCAGCAGCAATGTATGTTTTCATCATGCTTTTCCAGTGCTTGAACTCCTGGCTATGTTGAAATGCCATTTTTCATCTTGATTGTTTTTGGAACATGTTGAATGCATAATATCCGTGATTTTTTTTTCTCTCATACATCCCAGAGAGACCTCCCTCTAACTTTCTGTCTACTCATAGCAAACCCTGTGTTGTCTGGGTGCTGGGGAACTCCTGGGAATTAGTCATCACCAGTGAGGTCAGAGGTGGAATCTGAGCTGTCTGTTTTTTCATTAAATGAGAAACTCAGGATTTTCAGAAGGCTGTTTCTTACTTTTGGATTTTATTTCATCTGTGCAGAGTCTAAGATACTGGCAATTTCCTGACTTTTCTTTAAAATGAACTGATTTTTTTTCATGAGGGACCAGTAGCAATTTTAAAGACAGCTTGCGAAATAAGCTATTAATGATTTCCAGAACTTTTTAATTATCCATTTCCAAGGGCTTCATAAAAGATAAGTAGCATTAACTCCACTTCTCAGGTTGGGAAACTGAGGTACAGAGGATTGATGTGACTTGCTCAAGGTTATCCCGCAGGCTAGAAAGTTCGTGTTAGGAGCTCTGGCATGCCAGTTGTACCAAATCCAGTCCAACGTACGCTGCAGCCATCACGAGAAACTTCACAAGACAGCAGTGAATAGTAGTGGTTTTAACTTTTAGAAACAGCTGTTGGTTAATCTCTGTAGTGCACAGAATGAAGTGTGTATCTAACGCACGGAAAGGCCTGGAGACACCTTCTGACCCTCAAACTGTGGGTGCAGTGGGCTAGAAAGGAGAAATTTGCCTGTGTCTGGAGTGGAGAGTAGGCATGTCTCCGTGCTTGAGTCAGTCTTTGCGGCATTTCCTCTCTCCCCCAGTGGAAAACTATCTTTTAGGGCACAGAGTGATATTTTACTCTTTTCCGTAGTGTTTGATGGGGATGATGGCTAGGCTTGTGGCGTGCGTGCTTGTGAGAGAATTTATCCCTCCCTTTCTCCCTGTGCCTGCACCCAAGATTTCATTAGATACCATCTGAGCTAGTGATTGACTGGGTGATTCGTCTGATCCTTTATCATAATTTAAGCAGGCTTATTTTATGCATGTGTGTCACAGCAGGGATCTGGGTGGGACAGCCTGAGTTTTCAGCTGGATTCGTCCTGGATTGTGTTGTCCCACCCGAACAGGTCGAGATGGAAAAATATTTCTGCTCCCCTTCCTACCTCTGACATCTGGGATCACAGCTTTTGAGCAGCTGGGGTAGAGCACATCTGCTGGTTTTCCTACTTCACTCATAGGGTTGCTCAGACAGAGAGGGAGGCAAGCAGTAGCATGACAGCTTCACATACTCTCCTGCAAAAAAGCAGGGCAGAAACAGGAGGAAACTACAAACAGGGCTGCTCTCACTGATCTGAAATACTTGGCAATGGTCCTTTTTTGCTTATGTGCTTCAGAATCCGAGTGACACCCGTTACCCAGCATGGTCACGGCACAGTAACAGCAGGGAAGAGGGAGATGTGACTACATCTGTTTTAAAGAAGAGCAATGCAAACGTTACACTGAAATGTTCCTGTTGAATTTTTGTAGCAGCGGCAAAGTGCAAGCCTGTGTAAGGAACACAGCTTTTGATTTATAATGATCCCATATCCTAAAGCTGTGTGCTATTGTTTCATGCTTTTAAGTTGTCTTCTGTGTGTATTCTCTCCCTCTCTCTTTTTCTTTTTTCTTTTTTTTTTTTCTTCCTACTAACAACCCACTTTGCAGGCCAGGAGAGATCATGATGAGGTTTTCATTTAATTCAGAGCTCTGGAATTCAGCCCACTGGAACTTGTATCTTTTGAAGCTCTAATAATTAACATGCCTGCATTCCTCAAACTTCAGCTTTCACCAGAATGTGCTTCCTGCAGAGCTGAATGCAGGGCGAGGACATGGTCTGGCCAGCAGGAAGGAGAGGACGGTGGCCCTTCCTGGAAGGTTTCCTGAGGTCTTTGGGCTAGGCAGGGAAGCGCATTCACCTGAGAGCTGGCGGTGGCCAGAAGGCTCCTGACCCCTTTGCGCGTTCAGGAGGTGCCTCCTTGGAGGTGGCTCTGTCTCTTCCTTTTTAAGGTTCTCCTTTCTAGCTCAGATAAGAAGCAGGCTCGTTCCCGCCCCAAGGCTCTGCTTACCCTAGAGATACTCTGGTTCCTTGTTAAACCGGATTTGGAAGCAGATATAAGAAAATTCTGCTGGCCTGTAGAAAGCTGCGATTTCTTACAACTGATGGGAGAAGACGACTTCTTCTCCCAGACCCCTTCCTGCCATGTATGAAAGGAGGCCAGTGAAACCCCAGAAGTGACTGGGAGACTCTCTTCCTTGAATCTGTTCCCAAACAAGTGTAAATGACTTGGAAACAGCTAAGGGGAGGGTTGGGGGGTAATGTTTTCACACTCAATAGGGCCTGAACCAAGTAGCCAGGATCCTCCTCAGAAGCGCCCGTCACTCCATTTTACATGTCAGCAGGCACAGTCTCTGCTGACCTTCATTCACATGTGATGTCTTGGGGTTTGTAGTGTGACCGTGATATTCAGCTTGTCCCACTGGACATTTTCAAGCCGATTCCCTCAGGAAGGCTGTAAAGTCCATGCCCTGGCCCGAGGAAGGATCAGTTACGCCGGCAGTGCCTCGCTGCGGCTTACCTGGCCTGTCCTCATATGTCCCCCATAATGTCCTCCCAAGGCAAACCGCCCCGTCCTGTATTATCTTCCCTGCTAGAAGACTGTTTTCCCCAAATTTCTTGTGCTGCAGTTCAGGCATGTTACTGCTTGTCCTGTCCGCACAGGACCGGGGAAACAGTTTGTTCCTTTCCTTTCCCGTGCGCAGCCTTTCTCGCTCCAGAGCGTTATCAAGCGCCCTCACAATCCTTTCCCCTCAATGACTCCACTTTGCTCAATCTTTCCTCCTGCGTCAGGTTTTCTGGAGCTCGGAGCAGTTTCCATGGAGGAGTTTTGTTCTCCTCAGGGCTATCTCCGCTTGGCTTCAGCCTGGAAGTGCGGTGGCCAAATAGGGCAGAGTACGTCAACTGCCTCCCTCCCCGTGTGGGAAGGGAGAAGCACCTCGCCTCTCTGCGTGTTCGCAGGCCGACCAGCACTCCCTCTTCCTGCACTTGGGCCAACACTTCCTTGGTTTTAAGAGTAAAGCGGAGCAGCGCGGAGCTCTCCAGCCCGAGCCGCGTGGGCACCTGGGCGCCTGGTTTCTGCCCGCCCTGGCTCTGGGCGGCCTCGTGGCTGACCCCGCAGAGGTGCCTCACCGAGCTGCTCTTCCCCTCTCCTTCTGCCCCTCTCCTCGGAGGGGGCGGCAAGGTGTGGCCTGCCAGGGCAGGCTGCCGATGACTGAACTTTCCTGCACAGCTCTAGAAACAACAAGTTACTGCGGGGGACGGCTCCCCCCACACCCTTCCCGTGGCGGGGCCTTCCTGTTCCTTGCTGCGGCGGCCGCCGCTGCCTCCGGCCCGCACATGAGGCCGACGGGGCCAGGGCTTCGGCTCTGCTCCCTCCTGCACACGGAGCCCCTGGAGCCGGGCGGCCGGTGCCCCTGCCGTGCCCGGGACCCACCGCCCCAGCTACGCTGGGCTTTGCAAGGCTCTTTTAGAGGGGGAGAAACTTGTGGTTGGCAGCTCCTGTTTCTCCCTGGCGTCCCAGGGAAGGTGCCCCACATGTGCAGGAGGACTGTGCGTGGTGGTGGTTGTTGTTGTTGTTCCTGATGTATTTTTTTTCTTATTTCTATCACCCAGCGCGATCAGATATATGTTGCAGAATAATTTACTTGCCAGATCTTAACAGAGCAGGCGCTCCAACTTGTGCTGAGAAAGGCAAAGGTCGTCTTGCTTACAGTAGGAAAAGTGTGGGTTTTTTCCAACCTTGCATAACTCAAGAAACAGCTGGGTATATTTTGGTCTCTAATTTTTCAACAAAATCTACCTTTCAGATGAGAATAAGCATAAAAAAATTAAAAATGAATTTTCAAGCACCTGGCAAAGGAGTTACTGGGAGTCACAGCCCTGGCTAATGCTATTCTCAGCAGACAGGTAGCACTTCTTGAAAATAAGACATGGAGAAAATTATTCATTACCATTAATACTCCCCATTGCAAGCTACTATACTGTGTAATATAAGTGCTATAATGTAAGCATAACATACTGGGAATATATTTTTTTGTCACGATTGCCACCCTGTGAACAGAGTAAAAGAAAGGCGTCACTGTACTAAGCAGAGTCCCGTTTAGACAGTGCATGAAAGGGAAGACTAAGGAAGTATCTCAGCAAACTTTTACCCCAACTACATATATGTTCAGCTATTACACTTTGAATAATTGATTTATCGTGTCCTGACTCTGTGTCTTACTAAGTCAATAGAAAAACTCCTAAAGTAACAAGCTAATTTTGTGGTAGGGCCAGGAGTTTGATACGAGGAGGGGGAAAAAAAATCCAAAATATCACATGATCATTTACTACAAAAGATAATTTTTACAGTTCCTTAGGAATAAGCCCAGGTCCTACTCTGAACCACAAAAGCTGTGGCTTGGCTATACATGCTGCTTCTCAATGCCAGAGATAGCCCCTCCTATGTCAATTTAGCTAATTAAAAACACAGGGAAAGTGATTGAATGGGTGATTTTATAATGTTCTCACTGTCTGCACTCTAGATGCTATCAGAGACTTTAATTCCATAGCAATTGGTTGCAAATATCTAGTGACTGATGATGCAAATGTGCCATGATTTACTCTTGTCATGGGCTTCATTTAGGTACCTAATGTCAGTCTGTGGTACCATAAAGAGTGTCTTTCCAAAGCAGCTTTTCTAACTGGTCTTATTTGTAATGAAAACCAGAATCCTTTCAGGAACTGAACAATAAAATTGTTCGGGATTTTTTTTCTTGCTGAACTTCCAACGACAAAATATGTAAGGCATATAGGACAATTGGCTTTCATAAGAGAGATAAGATGTATGATGCAAGAGTAAAAAGGGTACATAAGTTATAATCCACACAAATTCATATTATGTAAGTAAAGTTTTTTTTAAATATACTGGGAGATCTTTCAGTCAAAACAAATATTTTGTCTTATGTTTTAGTGAGTCTGAGAATCTGATTTTCTTGCTGTTACATTTTAAATCTTTGTGGCTTGAACTTGCTTTTCTAAGTTTCCATAGAACTGTCCAAATTGGTTAGCTATTAGAGTCATATTTTCAAGTTTATTTTCAATTTCTCTTGCAGTCTATCTAGTATTTATCAGTTCCAGGAAAATTTTTGACATAGAGGCTGGGTCACTTTTTAGTATTTTTAATTTTTTTTTTCTTCCCTTTTCACAGATACAGAACAATTGTTTAGCTTGCAGATGAGAACTTTACTTGGAGGGGAAAAAAGATAGAAATGCAGAATTTCTACAGAAAAACCCTGAACCATAACAACGTAATGAAATGATGCAAATATCAGCGTGACAAAATTATTGCGTGAGATATTATGACTTGTGTGTTGGCTGATCCAGCCCTCCTTAGGAGGGAAGGCTGGACACTAAGAGTGGAACCTGGTCACAGTGCATGGACCCGAGGTTATGGCTCCTGGGTTGAGGTGTCTGGTGAAGCTGGAGGGCTTCGAGTCCATCTCTCCATCAGTGTGGGTTTGGGAAGGGCAGCGGCCATCTCCCACGTGGAAACAGCCTGCAGCCTCGGTGGCACTTGCAAGCAACCGCGCGGTGCACGCGCAGCTGGCCGGGACCACAGTCATTCTCATCTTAAAAAAACAAAAGCTACATATATAAAATCACTCTGCAGAAAATAGCTTCGTGAACAGTAAAGCTACTGAGGTCCAGTCTTATGTGACTTTCTGACTTGTGGGTGCACCTTACCAGGTCTACAGGGCAAATACCAGCAGAAGGCTTCGGGTGTCCAGGATGTGTCTCCTGCAGCATTTCCTGATGTTTGATACAGCTGCTGTTTGCTCAGTGGAGCAGTAATAGGAACTTCTCACTTTTGTTTCACAAGCTTTTAGGAATTGAATGTATTAGGCCATACGCTCAGAAGATACTAAGGTAAGATACAAGCCATGATTTACAAAAGTTTAGTCCTTTTAGCAAACTAGGCTAAGAGTAACAATAGTATTAGTTTGTTGAGTAGCGTTTTGAATCAAATCAGGATGTTTTTCTGCACACAAGCTCTCTGGCTCTGGCAGGATCTCATCTGGAAAATGAATTATACATTATAGGGGTTTGCCGGAAAGTCAACTGTCTGCAGATTCCTTAGTAGGGCAGATCTCCATCTTCCACTTTTCCCCATATGAAAGACAGGTGATTGAAAAAAAGGGGATGTATTAACTTGTTAGTACTGTAGGAAATCAAAGGGGAAATGAGTTCTGATAGTTTATTGACCTCTAACATTATGTAACAGAATAGGTCTAATGGTAGTCGGTGGTGTCAGAAGGGCCCCATTTGTATTCCTTATTTGCAAAATTAACTAAACGTGCACCTTGGAGTCTACCTTTAGGTTTCTGCTTCAAACATGGACTAAATCCTTAACAAAGCAAGTGATGCCTGCAGAAATTTTTAGCATATGCTCTACCAAAAGAGATTGAGAGTTGAGATGGGGCCCCTGATTATCTTTCGGAAAAGGATGCTTGATTTTTTTTTCAGAATAAAATCCAAGTTGCAGCATTTAAGAAAACTTTTTTTTTTTGTACTATTACATGCTTAATACATAAAAACAGGCTTGCATCTGAAGAAGGCAAAAATATTGAGTAATTTAAGCAGACTTGGGTAGGGGAAGGGGTGGTTATATTTCTTTCTTTTTTTTTTTTTTTTCCCAACTTGAGGAAAAAAAAAATAGAGCAAGCATTAAGATGGGCAAATTTCTCCAAACATGACTCCCATCAACTTGGTTAGATTTTTAAAGCCAGCAGAGTCCGTTTATATTTGCCATCTTCAACTCATTACAGCACAAGCTATGGACTTTCACCCTCCTATTCTTGGTTTGTGCCCAGGATAGTTGAATTAGTTGCACCAAAAAAAAAAAAAAAAAAAAATCAGTATCAACACAGACTTGAAATCATGCAGAATTTACCACATCCTCTTATAAGATGTTCCGCTGTATACTTTCGTTGCAGTAGAAATTTGTGTCCTTTAGGATTTGAACTTCCCTAACGTTGTCTTCCAGTCAGTGACTCTGCTCTGTGCACATCATTAAATCATCTGTTTTCCAAAGGTGAGCACTGATGCTTGTCCTGAGGCAGGTAGGTCTGCTCGGGAAAATGAAGTTTTGTGCATCGGAACAGGATAATGTTGAAATGGGTGCCATATTTCTGGCTGTGTAAATGGTTTCTCCAAAGTGCAAGTGTCCTACTGAGTACAGAGGTGGGGAATCTGGGCTAAAAAGAGCTGAAGTGAAAGATTTGGCAGTTTTAGCACATGTTATTAGCTTCCTTTTTGACATGTGTCTCCTTAATGGTAATATTCTGTGAGAGGCTGTGATTTAACATGGTGCTCTGATATTGAAGCTGGCACAGCTACATCTGAGAGAGAGAAAACACTGGTTTAATTGTTTGTCTCTTTGTCCTTCCATAATTGAGGCTATGTTGCCTGGCATGCAGGGACTAATATCGGTCCGGTCACTTGTGTCACCAGAAGCACAGTCTGTCATTTTTACTGAGGCCATGAAGAAAACTAGTCTGATTCTGTTTCTTACATTTTGAGAAACACTTTTATTATCTGTTGTCTCCTGTCTCGCATACAGAATCTGCGCAGATGTGAAGGCTCAGGTAGACAACATGTTTTGATGGGAATTCTCCACCTAGAGAGAAGGACAAGGTAGAAAAACATTAAAAATTTGTTATGGTGATACTTGGACCTTGAAAACCTAGGATAACTGTATCAGAGGGAGCAGGTGAATGCTCCTCAAGGACTGCAGTTAGTTTAGGGGCACACATCGCTTACCCAGAGCTCACTGGAGCCCTCTGTCTTGTGTCTTGTGACCTCTGGATCATACTATAAACAGCATATAAGTGTTTGCAGAGGAAGATTTGAAGAGTTGAGGGGGCAAGTTAAATCGAATCAAACCTACGCAGATCCAAGTCAAACATGGTTTCAGCTCGTACAAGGTGAGGTATCACACAGAGGATAAGATCATAACTTCTCTAGTAGAAATGGGCCTCTTGGCAGGGGGACCTCGGCCTTGCGTGCGAATCTGCAATGCCACTTGTACAGCTGGTGTTACACGTCTCCAAAATCGCTGCTGGCCCCCTTTGGTTGAGCACATCTATTGCTAGCTGCAGCATCAGCTGCATCTTAACAGGGTGGCAGGAAGGGTTTTTTGCAGTTTGCTAAATCTGTCTCCTCCTGCCAAGGGCTGCTGTCCTTGTTGAGCTGCCGTGTCCGTGGCAGAGCAAGAGAGGCAAGTGCTGCAATTTCCTACTGCAGGCAGAGACCCTCACACAAGGGCTAGACCGGATTCACCCACACTATTGCCTTTCTCTTCTCTCCGAGATGTTTTGTGGGAAGCCCTTTGTGCTCTGACAGGCAAGCCATTGTGTTTTTTGTGTTTGTTTGTTTGCTTTTTAGGCGTTAGATATTTTTAAAAGTTCATTTTTATGCTCCAGTGGCTGCACAAATTGCTACTATCCGTTAGTATTCGCCTGGAGGATTAGGACTAACATTTAAAATAATGTACCCGGCATGTCTCTTTGATTATTGCAGAGCTGCCACATGAAGTACTATTTGGTGGCAATTTTATGATGCACCCGAGTGGAATAAAACGCCGATTTTATTTAAAAAGAATGCACCCGAGGATAGTGCAGTGGGGCTCCGATGCAAATGTTTCACAATAGGACACATTCTCATGAAGTGATTTAGTGTCTCAGCTGGGATTTAACTCCCAAGGAGAATTCCAGAATTGTCACTTACTGACACTGGTTTATTTTCAGTGGGGAATGCTGGCTTCCCTGAAAAGGAGGCAGGAGAGAAGAGCCGGCTCTTTTGTTTTCTCCCTGTGTTCAGCGGGTCAGGACAAAGTTATCTGGGGGCAGTCTGGCTCCATTCCTTGTCATTGAATTTTATGGCTTTAACATGGGGCAGTTAAAAATAATAAATTGTTCTAGAGAATAAGAGATTTATTTTATATGGTCTCTTACAGGCTTTGCCTGCAGAGATCGGCATCACCTGTGCAAGAGCACCAACAATCTTCTTAACAAGGGGAGGACATGAAACAAGGGAAAAAAATCAGTTCCAAATGAATTATTTTTATGAGAAATTCCAATGCATGTTTTAATTTTTTTCTTCTATTTAATGGGCCCTCAAGTGATTGCTAATTTCCTTGCCCAGAGTATGATCTTGCCATTAGCGACACTGCTTACAGTGTAGCTACAACCAAACTGTCCTGTTTGAACCGTCTTGTCAGTGCTGCAGTTTTGAAAACGGTTTTCTTAAACCTGGCAGAAGTGGCACTTGCAGGAATGTGTGTGACCAACCACTTCCCTGCCCTAAGTTTGGGCCAGCAGGGGAAATAAAGCTAAATGACTCCTTAAATTTTAACGGGGCAGGAATGCAAATTAGAAACCCAAGCTGGAGATCAACGATCTCACTGGAAATGGTCTGAGTTTTAACTAACGGCAAAGGCCACTTTCAGCATTATTCTTTCAGGTGGATTTTTTTAATGATGGAACAGGCATTATGCAGACTGGTCCTGTAGGTAGGCAGGGTCCATATAGATGCATACATGCGTGTGGGCGCACACATGCAATAAGGTGGATTTTGCTTCTGCTTGCTAGCCATGGCTCACTGTGCTTTGCCGCCTTATTCAGAAATTCAACATGAAATCCAATGAATTTGGCTTTTTTTTTCAATAGTTTTAGGGTTTTCCATTAGCCCATCGGCAGTTTGCACTCAAAAAATGCAGAATGCTGCTTACGTTTTGTTTCTTCTGTGACAGAAAAAAAAAAAAAAAAAAAAAACTTGTCCAGCAGAAAAATAAGCTACTTTGGGCCATGGCATCTCAGGGGTGCTGAAGAGTGCCAGTGTTTTATGTTTTACAGAGTGGCTGCACACCTCCTTGGGGGCACATACATCTGCCTGTGAGCCCCCCCATTTTCAACAGGCACCATCGGCTGTGACATCCACGCGGATAATTGTGGCAATCTGGGCACAAGGGCTTGTAAAGTGACTATTTCTTTTTAAAGAACATTTTTATTATTGATTTTACTCTTTAGCACCCCCACTATGTTAATGCCTGGGATGCACAAGCAATATTTTCTTCCTTAGAGGTGAACATGTACTTAATCACTCTGATTAATCCAGAGCTAAATTGTCACAAAAGCTGTTGCCGATGCCCTGGTTTCCCTGGAATGGAACGTGGCAGCACCAGTTTAATGTATATTGGGTGATACCTTGAGCAACTCATGGCCTGGAACAATCTAAGGTCATGTGCATAGAAACTGAAGAGCTTAAAGTAGCAGAAAGCAAGAGAAGTGTTGGGAATAAAACATTCCCCAGTGCATCTCTATTTACCAAACTTCTTCTTCCTTTCCCCTCATGCACCATGAGGCTCTTTCCTCTTATGCACCATAAGGCTCTGCCGGGGTAAGTGCGAGGCATCTGCTCTTGTCCTTGCCCACTGCCCCTGCAGCACCTTCTGAGCACCCCGGATGGGGCAGGTGTATCTGTGCCAAGCCATAAAATGCGGGGGAGTTTAACTGGGATATGCTAGCGATCTTAGGAGATGCCAAGCAGACATACTCAGAATTGACAACACCTTTATTTTTATCTTATTTGGTTTGTTTTCAAACTTGAACATGTGTGTACACCAAGATTAGAACTATTTGCATGCCAGGTTTCAGGGTTCAGCTATTTTTGAGTTCATTCTTAAAAAAAAAAAAAAAAAAAAAAAAAAAAAAGTGGAATTTAATGGGGTGGAGAGGGGGAGTTATTTTTTTAGAGCAGATATAAAAGACCAATTTTCTTTGAAATTGGTTAATAAAACAAAGAAAAAGTAAAGCCAGGCACAGAGCTCAAATACTTTGGGATCTCCCGAAGAAAGTATTTTGTCATCTCTGTCTCCCTTTTCCAACAGTAAGAATAGCTTTTATTTCAAGATCCATGGAATGAGGTCCTTGTAGCCCTGTGGATGCCATCCTGTGTAACACGCTCTTAGGTCACCCCGCATGTGCAGGGAGGTCGGACTAGATGATCTCTAGAGGTCCCTTCCACCCTTAATGATTCTCTGTGTGAGAGGTTGGCTGTTCCAGGAGGCTGTAGCCAATCCAAGAAAATTATGGCCATGTGCACTAGTGTCCCATACTTCTACACCAACGTGGGCCTTTTCCCTAATACAACTATTGCACTCTATAACGCCCAAGAGCTTTGACCTGTCCTGCACCATCTTGGTGCAGGTGCAACATGTGGCTCAGGACAATTGCAGCGGGAAGCAGGGAGGATATTTGGGCTACCACCCTACATCCCATCCCCTTCTTACAGGATTTTTCCAAGCAGCTTCCCTCCCCCTGGCAGGGGCCAGCTGTTGGCCTAGATGGACCCATGATCTGACAGGGATCAAATACCACCCCCCAAAAAAATCCCCCTCTCCATGTATAGCTGTGTGACCACAGCACTTCACCCATCATGATCATCTGCTTCCCGCGTCCCTCTTGCTGGGCCGCGTTGGGGATGGAGGGAGAGCTGCCCCCCTCCAGAAGGGCTGTGTATTTTAATGTGTTCATTTATTTTGGCTTGGATGAAGATCACCCTTCCCCCAGCAACGCTCCCCCCCAGTCCCAAACAGTGAATTCAGAAAAGTGACATCATTTTTAATCCTTGACAGTTTATGGGCTTTGGAAGAGATTCTGGATAACGCTGAGCAATTAAGATGCCTTTTTAATAGCTCTTTCGAGTGAAATCAAGTGAGTAATTAAATAAAATTGAATGAGGACCATGTCAGGCCACCCACAAGCTTTCATATCTGCTACGACTAGATGAATATGTCGGGGTGGCGGGGGCAAATATGCTGTACCTAAGTGGTCCTATTTCCGTGTTACTTGGTGACTCTAGGAATGAGACTTTCAGCTGGGAGAGTTGGGGGGTTTTGCATGGTGTTTCCAAGACCGAGTATGCAATACTGGCTATTCCTATGCAAGCTGCAGTAACCTTCCAATCTTTTAAAATGCTGTAGAGTGACCCTAATGTCATTAATGTGTATTTCACATGCCTGCTGTGAAAGTCACAGAACATAGTTGGGATTTTTTTTTTTTTTTTTTTTTTTTTTATACATTAAATGACAAATTGGAATTTCTGCTGCCTCGCTACTTACGAGATCACGTAGAGACACTCGTGAGCTGTCGCTGTGGAGCGCGAGCGCGGGATTTGGTGTTACAGGCGCTTTTGTGAAGTGTGGTCCTTGTCCTGGGGCCGGAGTGCTGGAAACCACCGGCAAGGTGCTGGTGCAGCGGCCGCGGTCGCGACACGGCCCCCTGCACGCTGCCCGTGAGCGGGCGCCGCGGGAGCAGAGCCGCTGCGCCCAGGCCCGCGTGTTTCCGCACGTGCGCGCGTGTGGAGGCCGCCTGCCAAAACCATCTCGCATTTCTCACGCCAATTCGCAGCAGAACTCGTGTTATGCCCTGAAGCTTTTCCCCGGGGCGGTGCCTCCCGCCCGAGGCCCCGCTCGCCCCCAGTGGACCCGCTCTCCTGGCCTGGGCCCTGTGCTCCCGTGGGCGTGCGGCGCCGGCAGGCACTTCCCTCTAGCCAAAAAACCCTTCGGCCTCTTCTGTGGCCTCCCGAAACGCAATTTTCTGTTTTTTTCCTGTGAATCTGGGGCAATGCAGGCCCCCTCTGGTGGTCAAAGCGAGGCCTGGAGGTTTCTACGGACGGGCTTTCACTCCAAATCGTTTTTGCTGACGGGGCCAAAATGTCTGCTTTATATTTTAAAGTCATATGACCACAGCCAGGTCATTTTTCTAAGAAAACCGCCGCAACGAGCCAAAGCCGGAGGAGAAGAATGCGTAGGAGAGGTGTTCCAGCGCGCGTCAGGCCCCAGGCATGCGAGCGGCGACACGAGCGGGGCCGCGCCGGGGAGCTGCAGGACTCGGCGCGCGGTGCCCGCGTGCCCGGCACGAGCCGGGATGAGGCCCCAGGAGCCTGGCTGGGTTCAGCCGCCCTGAAGAAACAGGGAAGAGCCTCTGCTGGCCCGGCGAAAACGAGCGCGTTGCCAACGCGGTGCCTTCTGCCCTAGGACAAGGGCCGTGCCTCTGTTAGGGCAAGGGCTGCCCTTCCTCCCGGGGCTGGAAGGCTCACGGGTGCGGCGGGCAGGGTCTGTCCGTTTACCAGCTCCCTTGAAATTTGGTGTCCTTGGGCTCCAGACGGCAGAACCTCGCGGGTTCCCGCACAGAGGGTAACGATGAACAATGCTGCGCTGGGGAGGAAGGCTCCCCTGAGGGCGAAGACACCACTGAGCACACAGTAACTCTGTTGTTGTCCTAAAACCCCACTAGCCACCAGATCGGCTGCCCAAGCGCTCACCGCTGTCATGGTGCTTCTTAACCTGCTCCTGAGGGAGCACAATGTTCAGTTAAAATAGGAAACGTTCCTTTGGATTTTGTCATTGAGAGTGTTAGGTGCCTGGAGTGCCCTGGTTTTCTTCATGTGTAGCCAGCTTCCAGTAGCAGTTCTGTATTCCCGTGGGCTGCAAAAGGCGGCTCTGTACCATAACGCACTTCGTAGTTTGAAAATCTTGTTAACAAGGGGTCATCCTGGCCAAAGGCTTCTGCATGGCTGTTTTTTCTTTCTTCTTCAGTAAGTCTCAGAGCCCGGCACAGCTGCTGCTGGATGGATACCACGTGCCACCAGCAGAAAAGAGGGGGCTGCCGGTGTAGTTGTATCTGCATGAGCTCGTGTTCTTCAGCAGCAGGTAAAAGAAGTGCTCTGTGTAAAACTTCTGCTGGAGCAAGGTGCTCCTTCAAGTTGCTTTGTTGCCATCGGTATTATTAAGGATATTTGTAATTGCTCTTCTTTGTTTTCTTGAATTTCAAAGATTGATGGTAGCGAATGCTCCAGCCGTGTCACCAGAGCACACATTCCAAACACACCTACACGTATTTTGGCCAGTCAGCCTCTGTGGGGACATTCCAGGCACGTAAGTCGGCACTCATCGTCTCTTTACCGATCAAAACCAGGGGTTCGGCTGTCTGAACAGCCCCTGCTGCCATCTCAGGCTCTGTCTGTGAGGAACAAGTCTATGTGCATATACATGAATCAGGCACTTGTGGAGAAGTTTGTATAGTGAAGAGGTATGGCTATGCTGACCATATGTGTCCCAAATTTTCAAGTGTCTCTCTGCCTGATTGTTTTTTAGTTAATGCTGGTACTTTGCATAGCTTTCCTTGTTTTCATGAGCATTTTGTGCCATTATTAATTTCAGTGATCCGCTCTGTCTATTAGCAAATCTGGGCATATTTTCATGTAGTATTTTCACTCTTCTGTTCTTGCCTTTGAGAAATGCTAGTTCTGCCAGCTTCTCTTTGCTGTTGTTATTGCTTTTTCCTGCCAGTTTGCAGTTGGCTTTCATAATTCGTCTGACTTTTTCTCCAGTACATCTTCATGAACTCCATATCTGTGTGACTGCTACCTTTAGTCCTTTAAGTACTGAAACTAGCATCCTTTAAACTACACAATTAGAAGTACAGAGGTTTAATTTGTTCTACTTCTTCAATTTTTCTAACATAATCCTACATTTTTCTCTGATAATGGAGAAGCTGCTTCCAGAATCAGAGTCTAGAGTATATTTTAAACTTAAGTTTATGAACTGTTCTCTCACAAATAAATAGACATTTCAAAAGTAGAAGCATAGAAATGGGCATGACCTAAGCAACCGTGGGGTATTTTTTCTTTTTCCTAACTGAACAGTTAGCACCAAAGTTTTGTTATTCATGTACCAGCCTCTGGTCATGGCAATTTTTAACGTTCTCCTTGATAAGTTAAATAGCCTGAACTCAAGGTGTTTCTCATATATGGTACCTGTTTTCCAGGTGGTCACGGGCAGCTCTGGCGCTACAAGCAATTCAGGCAGCTGAGATGCTGTTCCCGTGGGCATGGCGTGGGCTGTGTTAGGGAAGGCTGCTGCCTGAACGTGGTTACAGGAGGCGGTTAAGCTCCCAGCCCTTCCTCTGCTGCAGCCTGGCCTTGCCCTGGCACACAGCAAGCAGCAGGACATCTCAGTGACCAGAGTCTTCCTCTCACCATCCTTTCTGGATGGTTCCCCCTTCCTGGCTCTTGGAAAAATGGAGGTGTTGGTATAGGGCTCATAGGCCAAAGAAGGTTTCTCGCTTTCATATTAATGATTATTGTGGCTTTTCATTGAGCTTCCTACAGTGTATCATCAGCACCCTTCTTCAGCTGTAGATTTAAATCTGGACAGTACCCTAGCAGTAGCTGCATCAGAACTGTTTGCAGACATATGGTAACTGCCCTACTCAGTAAATTCTTGGCAATATGGTCATGTATCCAGGCGTTGCTTTGTCCCATGGAGCAGTTTGTCACACTGAGAGCTCCTGCTCAGCCGACAAGCAGCTTGACTCCAATACATTTCCAGGGGCCTAACGCTCATGACAGCTCTCCTTGTTTTATTCCTAGCTGCAGTTAATCACGAAGGGAAAGATTACACTGAGGTCTTTTTCACCTTCTTTCTCTGGGGTCCAGTGTCACTCCTGTGCCCCAGAAGACAAAGACCTTGTGTCTGAATTGCTAAATGACTAAAAGAGCCATTCTCTTCCTTTGTTCGGGCAGTGCACAGCAGATGCCAGGAAAGGTATTGAAGGAATTTTGGTATGGGCACGCATTCCTCTGGCTGCGTGCTTGCATGCGAGACAGCTTAGAAAATCCTCGGAGTAAGAGCTGATCCTCGAGTACTATCCTTAGCGTAAACTGCGAATTAAACTTGAATGGGATTCATTCATCCCACTGCTGATACTGAAGCAGCTCCAAAGTGCTATGCAGCAGCTCAGGAAAATAATAAAAAAGAAAAAACTAAGAAAAATACAGAATGCAGACAAGCCGTGGGCAGATAAAGAGCATGTATGTCTCAGCTGCCATGAGGCCCCTAAATCGTGCAAGATAAGATTTTCCTAATATTTTCCTGTGCCAAAATCTAAGATCTTCCTTCCTTTTTCCTCATTGCCGCTGCTGGAGGCTCGTGGGGCTTGTGCTGGGGACACCCAGCCCTGCATACTGCAAACCCCAGCGGCCTGAATGCTACAGGTTCATGTACATGAAACAAGTGGAGCTGCTTGAGGATGCTCCCCAGCAGCAGGAAAGGGAGGTGGAGAAGCTCCCCCGGGCTTCCTGGCTCCTGCACAAACTCCCTTGCGACACGCTGGGCTGTGCTGGGCTCCTGGCTCTCCCCGTGTGCCAGGGGCTTTTCCTGGCTAACACTACCTGCTGGTCGATGCTCCCTCTCGGGACCCCAAGGTACCGCGTAGCAGCCCGTGGGGCCCAGAGGCGGTGGCTCACTGCACTGCCATTACAGTATGCTGCAAAGCACAGCTGGGCATGAGGGTTAGAGCAAAAGTTTTAGCCATCCCCATGCTCACTTGGGTCAGGTTTCTGTTGTATATGTTAATTAGCACATTCCTGGCTGCCAGCTACCCTCTCCCATTCACGGCCTCTTGGAAACACAGCAGTTTATTATGTTATTTTATGCATATATTATTTTGAAAACGTGAGTTGCACATTTTCAGATGTATCATGTTTAGCTGGCCGTGACCCTTGCGCAGGATCTACACATGACATCCCCGCAGCAAGCGCTGCCTGGGGGCGGGAGGCTGCCAAAACCGCCCCGACCCCTTAGCACCGTTACCCTTGCCTGTGGCTTGATAGATTTCTGGGGAACCCTGACATATAAACACATGCTGTATAAACACTGGCTGGTGTTCAGGTAGCCTCCAGCCAAGCTCTTCAGTACCTACCCTTGCAAATGAAAAAGGCCACCGGTCACCCCTTCCCTAAGCAAAAGGTGGGAAGTTACCCCTTACCGTGATGGAGGCAGGTCCCTGAGGAGGGCAACTTTGGGCAGCACCGGGGAGGCTTTAGCTTCTCGCCCAGGTCAGCGGCAGCCACGACGCCCAGCAAAGCCTCTGGGGCAGGTTTATGAATTGCTGCAATAGCTGAGTGCAGCCCGTGCACCCTGAAGCTCTGCGATACGCCAGCAAAGCCGCAACGCACGCAGCGGCGCGTGACGCAAGTTGCTGTGCACGGCTTAGCCAAGCCGAATTGCCGGCAGCCAGAGTTTTGCCTACCTGGGGCTCAGCACGCATGGACATGCTGCACAACTGGGCAAAACCAAACCGCACCACGGAGATGAGTGCGCCTTGATTAATACCGCCTGCCCCTCGGTGCGCCGCGAAGCTTTCCATTACTTGTCCGGCTTTAAATTGGCAACAAAGCATTCCTGCACAGCCGGGCGCCTTCAGAGAAGGGATGTATCTTCCTTCATTTTGGAAGCTTGGCCTCTTTTCAAGCCATTTCATTCAATAAAATATATTTTGGGGGTTTATTAACAACACACTTGGCATCTCCGTTT
This sequence comes from Nothocercus julius, assembly GCA_013398735.1. NCBI lineage: Eukaryota > Metazoa > Chordata > Aves > Tinamiformes > Tinamidae > Nothocercus > Nothocercus julius. Next base: position 2,284,238 of record VZSV01000115.1, read on the forward strand.
TTTTCAAAGCTTTTTGAGATGCTGCATTTCTGTGACTTTCACAAGTGGGGAGCACGAAATATTTTTACATATGGCATAACAAAATTAAAGCAATTTGAAAACCATGTTTTAATTAAGGACATAGACTAGTTTCTGTCAACTAAGTTAAGTTTGTTGAGCAATTTCACTTTCATGTCTCAAACTCCAGCTTTCAAAAATATACATCTTACAAGTCAAAGATAGTTCTTTTTTGCCCACGCACAGCAGTTTGCACTGCAATTTTTCATGGTTATTTGGTGTAAAAGACTAAAAATAAAAACATATTGTTCTGAGCATTGTGGACTACTTTTCCAGGCAAGTGAGAGAGAGGCTTTTATGACTTAGGAAAGCAGAGTTCCCAGAGGGCTGCTCTGCTTTCCTTCCAGGCCTCCCTTTAGGATGCTCTGGAAGCATCTCCGTTACTTTTGACACTGCAGTTCATTTACAACCTTTTATTTTTAAGGGGTGTGGGGCTACCTGCCGCGAGGGCGCTCCGGCCCTCCCGCCCGCTGCTTTGCCCGGTGCGGTGGTGAGTGTCCACGTACCCACGTGCCAGCGTGACTGCTGATCCAGAGCGCTGGCAACCCGCTCTTTTCTTGCTTTTCCCCCTGCAGCAATGAGGCAGAGGGGCCCAAGGGTGGAGGGCTAAAGGTGCCGCCCGGTGTCACAGCCCAGGGGCATCCCCAGGCGGCAGCCCTGGCTCTCCCTCCGTGACCCAAAGGCAAAAGTGCTGGGGGATCGGAGTGGGAAACAAGCCTTTCATTTGAGTCCTTCTTACCTGAACGGCTGCGGCAGAGCCACCCGCAGCCTATAGCGGTGACCAACAGCATTAGCTTTAGAAAGAAGCTCCTGGTTTTGGTGGGCCACGCCAGCTGTTTGGCAGCACAGTTTTCCAGCAACGCTGAATTTCTTGGTTAGTAGGGGATCCCACTCGACTAGGGAGCAACGCCGTTATGTGAGAATCATTATTTCAACTGGGATGACCAGATTTACCTTCTCAATTGCACCTAAGCTAATAATCTAATGTTGAAGAGGAATCAAAACCCAGCAGCTGCGGGGGATTTCCTTTAAATCATTTCAGAAGGATGCAGATTATGCTCTGAGTATTTAGGATGCGTTTGCTATAAAAATATTCCATAGCTTATTCTTAGAATATAGCTTTTGTTCACTGTTGATTTTTGACTTAGCAATGTAATTGGAGAATGTGCACATGCCTTAAAATGTAAACCCTACAAAAAAGTATTTTGTACTCGATAGAGGGGCCCACTGTATTTATTATCTTGTTCGACACATGAGCCATAATGAGATTAGTTGGCAGGTAACTGTACACTTCCCAGAATTTAATGGGTTTTTTTTGACTGACAAGTTTCACTGTCAAATTAAACTCACTAATATTTGGTGTCTTCTAAAAAAAGTAATTTAAGTGCATTTTCCTAAAGTAATAAGTTCTTTACTTCCATGTTATTTAAGTGTTTTTTAAGGCTAAGCCTTAGTTATTTAACTGATAAATCTTTTAGTTTACTTAGGGTAAGTCTTAAACATTGCACCTTTATTAGTAGTTTAAGACTAGAAAATTGTCTGCACCTCTGTAAAGGAAATTAGTGTGTTTTACAGTTATAATTGCAAGGTGTTAGAAAGCACTGTGGATATATAGTCCTTCTCTTACATCTAAAACTGGGCTCTTCTAGAGCTTAATTAGAGCTCTGTATTAATGCAGCAGCTATTATTATTCCATAGGCTGCGTGCCAGTAGCCTTGCAGTTGAGTTGACTTCCTCATTATCCATTCAGGAAAAGCCCTGAACTTCGCTAAAATGGAAAGAAAATCCTCACTCCAAAAGCAGGAGGGAGATAGAAATTGGCCACAAAAAAATTTAGGCTGGAAATTTTAAAAGACTGTTCAACCATCAGGGCACCCGAGGTCTGTAACAGCCTTGCAAAAATGGGGTTGCTTCCTTACTTATAACATAGTGGGGCCAAACCTCTCTGTACTATAAGGCTGACAGTGACAGTGACTATCTGGCGGGGGTTGCTCACATCAATGGGAATGAGACTGTTGACCCAAGTGGTCCATTTTGTTCTCATGGAATTATAGGAACTTGGATCCCAGATCTGCTAGGATTTCATTTACTCGGGAGTGGTAATCAGGAGAGCTGAAATATAAATCTGTGAATGTTTCCAGTCCAGGGCAGGAAAATGGACAGATGCCTCTGTGGAAAATTCTAAGGTTGCAAAAATCAGACATTCAAAATAGGAAATTCCAGGTTTAAACCTGCCTAAACACCCTTCATTCACATTTTGCCTTGTGCAGGTGCACACTGAACCTCCTTCATATTCCAGATCTCCAAATTCAAAAGACACTCAAGCAATGCCAAAGATTTTTGCTGGATGAGACCCTCAGTGGTCTTTCCACAGGGTGGAAAGTGTTCTCATCCTCTCCTGAATGTGTTTTTCCTTGCCGTCCAGGAAGCTTCAGGCAATAAAAACCTCATTCCTTACGCGGTCCTCCTCGCTCCCACCACCCCATGCACCCACCTGCCAAGGTTGCATGTCTCCCACCGCTTTTATTTCCGCGTCTCTTGGGAACATGTGAAAACTCTGCAAAGGGCTTTTGGTGGGAGGCTGCTGCTTGCCGTCTGACACCCACGTGGGCAAAGCCCCACCGCTGTTCCTGGGGTGCATGGGCAGAAGTCGGGGGGTCTTCCGAATATGCCCTATAAAACAGCTGTGTGCTTCAACTCCACTGTGGCTAATTAAACCATTTTCCAGCATGTCAGAGGAAAATAAACCAACACAAACGTTATCCCTCAGGCCCTTGCCACCCAAACTGCAACACGCTCTGCTAAGTCCAGCATCAACCTCAGCTCTCTGAGCTTTTGCCCCGTGTAAACCAGGGACACAGCTCTGCCCATGCACTGAAGTCCCTAAATGCAAAGCATCGCGTAGGTGTGAGTGTGCATAGGTGCTGAACAGAACTAGATGGCATTAAAAATGAACCTGAGGCAAACAGCAATTCACAGCCCTGTCAGTTCAAAGCAAAGATTTTGCTGAAGTGCAGGGGGGAAAAGACACCTAGCACTTACGAAACTCCAAAAGTCCGATGTTTCCACATTACAATTGTACCCAGTACAGGCAACACTCCTTTAACCAGGAGAAATCCTTCCTCTCCCCTGACCTTCTACTTCTTGATACATTCCCGCAGCCCCTTCTCCCTTGGCTGTGTAATATCTCACAAGACCAAGTCTTGGCTGACTCGCTGTTTTATATTCATCAAATTGCTATATGTGTCCTGGAGGGTTTTTCTGGAAAGCCTGTTTTTTGTTTGTGTTTTTGTGTTCCACCTGCTGCTTCCAAACGCACAGGCTGCCCCAGCCTCCTGCCGGATTTCAGTCTCACTGGGCAGGTTGTACCTGGGCTGTAATTTGGAGACTTTTATTTGTGGTCTTATAAGTAGCAGCTACATTATGAAACAATACGCAAGTACCTTTTACAGTACCTAGAGAGGTAATGTTGTACCAGAAAATCCGTACCATTTTTTCCTAAAGGAACTTGGAAACAAAACAGTGTGGCCTTTGTATTTCAAACATTAGAGTAATTGTTTAATATATGTGGTGCAACCCTAAATTTCTATGTCAGAACGTAGTGCCAACTCTAGGTCTCTGTAAATTATAGTACTGTGGGCACACACATGTTTAAACAAGTGCTTTCCTATCTCTGGGCTATATAGTCCTATTTATGTATATGGTTTGGAAAAGCCAGACAACTCTCCAAAGCGATAAAGGGGAACCTAAAACATGTGCTCTCATTCACACTCTTATACTTTTAGAACAAAGCAAAACCTGTTATGGAGCTTGGATTTTTCTCAAAGTACATTGGCATTTGTTATATATAAATACCAATAACGTTTATTCTTGTATATCATAAAATCTGTAAGTAGAAAAAAGAGACCTAGTAAAACAAATGTAGATAAACAAAGACTAATTCATTGCTTGCAGTTTAAAGCACTTTGTGCTATAGTTTGTGTTACTAACAGTATACTTGTAGACCTGTGACTCTAAACATCTTTAAATTACAGGCTCAGGCAGCCAAAATATTAGCATAACTCCATTTGTAAGCTACCTGGTATCTTAACCTCCTACTGAAGGTCAGGAGAATGTAATTCATCTGTCACAATGTCTAGACATCACTGTCTTCACGCTTGGAGATGTCCTGGAAAATGGCACGGTGAAAGCAATCAGCAGGATTACAGGCAAGATCCTTCAGGACGATACACAGACCTTGGGGGACGTCACTCCGAAATACCCAATAAAATCCAAAGCTCCACCTTGGGACCACTCCACTTGCTGTGCTCAGGATTTCAAATAAATTTGTAAGACGTGGAATCAGCACCATTAGCAATGAGAAACGCTTACCCTCTGTGAGAGCAATGAGAAACGCTTCTCACCCTCTGTGGGGCCCATATTCTAAATTTAAGCCATCACTAGTCTTTTTTAGATGTGTTACTTTCTTACTTCTAAAGAAAGGTTTCAGTGTGACATAATACCTAGCCCTAAAGAGGGCAGTCGCGCTGCTGTATTTCCCTGTTTGTACGAAACAGCTGAGATACTATTTCTGTATACTTTATTAAGCCATGAAAGCCAAAATATTTTTTCCTATGTATTTATTGGTTCCATTGGAATTACCCTGTGGAAACGATGGCTGCAAAGAGAATAGTTAACACACTGCACAAGCTCCATTGATTACACGATCAGCCAGCATGCTCAAGGAGCACTAGCTTTTCCCCGAGACAAGAATATTACTGCAAATTAGAAGAGCCCTGCAAGAGGTAGTGCTGCCCGGGAGCCCCCGCTCCTCGTCCGCCCCACGGCGCTGCTGGGGCCCGGCCAAGCCTCGTGCTGCCAAGGAGCTTCACGCACGCGCAACGAGATGGCCTGGTGCAGGTGAGATCAGTCAGTGTGAGAAAGGACGAGCAGCTCCCTGTCTGGACAGCATCAGGAAGACCGAGGACCGCTTTGGGAGTAATCTGTGGGAGGACCCTAAAAGGCAAGCGTGTTGTTTTGATTAGAGAGCCAGGCCTCAGAAAACTGCAAGGGGAAAGCTAAAGCTTTATGGCAACGGGAAGAAAACTGCCGAAGGAGAGGAGGAGAAAATTTGGTTTGTAACTGAAGAGGGTTTTTGTTCTTGCCCAGCACCAGGGGTTAGCCTTCTTTTCAGCTATAAAGGATAATTTGGGTTATGTTGTGCTTATATCGCTGAGCCCAGGAGCTGGGCATATTCTGGAGAAGAGAAGAGCGTGACTCATGGAAAGAGTAACTCGTGAAGAACTTGCTCGACTTGAACTCTTCCTTATAGAGATTTTTATTTACCTCTTGGGAAGGGGAAAAGTTTCCAGTTTGGCATAGAGCTAAACTACTTTACCAGCAAGAGAAAACTTGAAGCCTCCTTTGCGGAGAAGATAAGCTTTCATGATACAGCGTAAAGGCTAGCAGGTACGGAGGATTATTTCACAGCAAGACAGGAGAAAGATGCCTTAAAGAATGTTTCTTTTAAGAAAGAAAATCCTTCTTTTAAGAGTGAATCTAGACACAGAATAACTGAGTCTTCACCGTATATATTTATTTAACTAAATGATCACATTAACTCATTTTCACATCAACTCATAAGGCAAACCATCGTATATGTAATTACACACACCAAGAAACTCAACTGCTCTTTCTTGGAGGAACTGATTCTCCAGTAACTCTTTCGAAAACATGATACTCATATTCTCTTTCACAAAAAGGCTTCATTATTAAATTCAATCAAAACTCCTTTTTTATTTTACTTCCTAATGCAAATAAAAAGCCATCTGCCTAGTGATCCTATTTACCATCACTTAAAAAAAAAAAAGAAAACTGTTGCGGAGACATTTGGAAAGAGCTACATTCAAGAAAATTACTTACTAACGAGAGAAAATTTATATACAACTTTTACCTCAGCTAACCTGTGCGAATATGTCTTAATAGAAAGAAAAAAACCCCACACTTCCTTAATGTGTTGTTCAGAGCTCTTATAAGTGAAAACATGCATAAATCAAGTAAAAGTCCTCTGTTTCCTGACAATAAGGCAGAACTTAATTTTAGATGCTGCCTGCTGAGACCTTGAAGATCAGAGAGAGATGAAATTTAGATGCAGATTCCAAATAAAGACTTTTCATACCTGAGTTGTGGATATGGAGCTTCATTTTTTTCATGAACACCACATCAAAATACGAGGAAATAGTCAGACTGTTTTGAATCTTTTGTTCAGAGCATTTAAATAATTTGTATAGTTTTGTACCTTTTCTAGCTAATTGTCAAATCACCTAGATCTTCTTTGCAATAAAAGCAAATGTTCCTTAAGTAAAAAAAGAAAAAAAAAACCCCTCAAATTAAAAACAATAAAACCTACTACCAGGCAGTAGGACTGAAAGCACGATTTACACCCCTCTCCCTGAGCAGAGTTCAATTTTTTGACAGAAGTGTATTCTGGTCTTGAAAAGGTACACGGTAACAAAGATGGCAACAGAAGACTGAGGAAGAACTGTGCAGTTGTGGCTCACAAAAGCTGCCTTAAATAATGAAACACCGAGGTTGAAGAAGTCAGTATTTGATGAACTGAAGTGTAAAGAAACACATGAGATTTCTGCAGACCCTGAAAACATGGGCTTAAGCAAAAGTGGCAAACGCTCAGAAAGTCTCACCAGTACTTTTGCCAATCCATGCCTAAGGACTTACATAGGGTCTTCATTCAGGTGCTCTCAATTGGAGCAGGTTTCTTGTAATTTAAATAGTTGGCCGTCGTAATTACTAATTTCCATAATTGCTGTTACATGAATTACACGTTACATGAGCTCTGCTCTAACAGCTCCTGCAGACACCTCGTACAGAAATGTCGAACTCAGGGTCCAGGAGAAGCAGCCTGATCCTCATTAGCCCCGGCTACGATCGCACACAGGGACTGAGGGACATCACAGATGCCTTCAGCCTAGAAAGGATACAAAAACTCAAGTATCTTAGGTCAGCTAGCTTAGGTATTGATAGCCATCTGTATTCTTGGAATAGGAATATGCAAGAAGCTCCTGTACAGAGGTAGATCATCTATTTTTTCCTTCAGATTATATCTTTTCAGCTCCAGATTATACATACTCTGTTAGGTTAAAACTATGTCTCCTGTAAATGCTACGCTTGTTTTCAAAGTGAAGGATAGAAACCTGTATTTTTATTTTCTGCAAATTTTAAACTGAAATAACCACAAAACTACTGAGACAGATGCTGAGGCAGGTGAAAGCCACTCCACCAGGCACCCCAAGCTCCACGTAGGGGTGTCAGTCCATGTGTATGGCAGCCTCTGAACTACTGCTGGGCACACGAAACCAGCCTTTAAAAAGAAAAATCCCTTTACTAGGAATATAACGTGTTGCTGCTGTGATAACTCCAGCCACCAGTTTCCTCTGACCTCCCCCACGCCTGTGGTTCGCACAGGATCCCGCAGGCTATGTGGGACAGCTACAGTCGGGCTGCTTTTGGAAGTTGTCACTCACATCTCTTGGAGCCGGCCTACCCACTAGCGGCGTCACGTCATGCTCTGCGCGACATTTGGAGCCAGTGTTTAGCCTTTTTCTTTTGAGTCTGTTACCTCCTCTCTGGCACATTCCAGGTTTTCTGGTCCTCAGACACCGTCCCGCTGGCAGCCTGCACCAGGAAACTTGCACTTGAGTATCCTGCAGGGCTGCTTTTTTCCAAGGAGACCCATCCAAAACCGGCACAGGGCCTGCCTGTTGGCGCCGAAGGCGGGATGCTGGTCGGGCGCGATGCCACATCTCGTGGTGGCCCAGAGGGGCAGTGCAGGGCAGGAGAGACCTCCAGAGGGCCAGGGCCTCCACGCCGACCTCCTGCTCACGGCGGGGGCGGCGTTGAATGAAAAACACAGGCAGACACACTGCAGACTGACATTAAACACCTCCGCAGACACCTTCTGCTCTTGGAGAAAAAGTGATGGAAATGAAAGCCCAGCATTTTCCTCCCTACCTCCTTTAGTTAAAAAAAAAAAAAAAAAAAAAAAAAAAAAAAAAAAAAAAAAAAAAAAAAAAAAAAAAAAAAAAAAAAAGAAAAAAGAAAAAAGAAAAAAGAAAAAAAGAAAAAAGAAACCTTGTAATTTTAATTTCATCACCTTCCACCGCAAACCTTGAAAGAGCGGCAGACAGAGGACCTATACACACGCTCCCAACCTCTAGTGCTGGTGTGGCTGGGAGCCTTTCCAAGTGCATCATTAGAAGCGGTGCTCTGCCTTTCTTTTTTTCACTCTCAAGACTGCCCCGCGTGTCTGGACGGTCTTTAAACAGCTCTGTACCCCCGAGGCCAGGCCGGGGTATCAGCGTGCGGCCGAGCAGCCTGCGATTCCCTCTCGGTGACGTGGAGAGCAAGGCGGAGGCGGGCACGGAGGCCCGGCCGCCTGCCCAGCGTCATCGCAGGTTGCCTGAGGGGGAGACCGAGCTCGAGCAAGGCGGCAAAGACGTCTCCTTTCAGGTTATCAAGTGGCAGCAGCCATGGCTGGAGCTCCCCTGAGCAGTAGCACCTCTTTCCACAACCTCCTACATATTTCACTCTGCTTCCGTCCCTTCGCACTTACACAGATGGACCTGTCTATCTGGATTGCGTGTAATTATGAAACCTTTAAGACTTCAATGCTAATTTGTCAAGCGAGGCTTTATTTTACGCAGATACTTTTCCCTTTGGCTTTCCTAAGTCTCAGCAGCATGCGGTGCAGCAGTGCAGATCAGAATGCACCCCTGAGGTTTATTTTTGTAGAGGTTAGTATTCTTGGCATATGACATAGCCATGCTGTGAGAGTTTTCAAATATTAGTTATAATATTTTCTTTGCCTTTATGAAGAATGTGTTAGTTTAAACATGTCTTCTGCTAAGGTAAAAGGAAATAATTATCTTCATTTTCTCTTTTCTTTCTTTTTTTGTGGTCCTTTCCATCTGATTTCCTCTTCAGTGTATTTATTTTTTGGTGCATATGGGATTGTACAAAGAAACAAGCCATTGTGAGGAAGAATAATCTAATAAAAAAAGTTCAATGGATATTTTAATTGTTGTATAGACAAAATATATTTGTTTCCTTGAGGGCGTGAATAATTGCAACAACATAGGATGGAGATTTTCTTATCTTGAAAAAAAATCTTGTTTTTCTTAAACCAGTTATTTTATGTGAGTGAGATGACTGTGAAACTGCCAAATATTCTAGTGGAGATATTTGTGCTACTTTAGGAAAATGGAATTTGAGACTATGCAAATCCATGCAACTGCTTTTACTACAACACTTATATCAGCATCTTGAAAAAGTACCCAATTCTCCTTGCCCTAAGCAACCATTTTGTTGGATATTGCAGTGGTAAGTAATGATGGACGGGCATTATATGCTTTTGCCAAGTGAATCCACCTTTCATTGTGACTTAATCCAAAAAAGAGGAGAGGAGAGGAGAGGAGAGGAGAG
>VZSV01000115.1:2300452-2312055 GCA_013398735.1 Nothocercus julius
GCGTTGGTGCCGGGCGAGCCGGGGACCTTCGTGGGGCGGCCGCCGCGAAGGTGGGGAGGGAGGGGTGGCCGTGCCCGCGCGCTGCCCTTGCGGCAGCGGCGACGCCGTGCTCGGGCCGTGTTGCTCTTTTGAAAGAGTGGAACAAGGCCGAAGAAGTGGGTTTGGAGAAGATGTTTACCCTCACTGGGCTACTGAGGAGCCTAAAGCTGCTGCGTAAAGTAACGCTGATCAGATCAGTACTACTGTACTGCGGCTGTCCGTTCCAATGCAAAAGGGGAAAGAAGGCTGTGCTAATTTAGGTAGGATTCAAGGATGACTGCAAGTGGCTAAACTGGGGTTGTGTTGCCATGAGGTCATGGAAGAGCTGGAAATTACTGGAGCGACATAAGCCCTTAGGAAGCCTCCTTAGGTGTCAAGGAGAATGCGCAGCTCTTGGAACGTGGCCTGGGTTCAGGAAGGCAGACCTCTGTCCCCAAGAGATGATGCTTCCAAGATGCATACTGTGTTTGGGGGGTTTCCATAGGGAGTTTTGTCCCTGTGTGGGATTTCTTGCAACAGGGAGCAATCACGTTTATAATCCCCAGTAAGGTCAAGTACCTCTGACCTGTGCAGAGCAGTTGTTACGAAGCAAAGACCTTATTATAGCAGGCTGCTAAAGACCAAACTGCACAATTTCCCTGACCAATTTAGGCATGCATTTAAGGTAGTCTTCTAAATTGATATTTTCAGTTTTAAATAAATGCTGCTGTGTTAGGTTAGTTACCTTTTTACTTAAAACAAGTTGCAAGTACTAAAATGATTTCCTTTTGCTTGCATTGTTTGAGGCAATATTTTGAAGCTAATTCTAGAGCTTCAAAACACCTGCATTGACTGCAACAGCAACTGGAGTTTAAAAAAAAAGAAAAAAAAGAAAACTCAGGATAATTTAAGGATATAAACAGCTGCATTTAAATTGCAGTGCTTTTGTCAACTAATGTTGTTTTCATTATCTTGAACTACAATAAGAACAAAAAGTTTTCTTCTTTCTGGCTTTGATCCACTTTCTCTCTGTCTTCCAGTAACTTTTCTTTCCAGATACTTTCAATACCTCCTTTTAACTTTTGTTTTTGAATTAAGCAATGTTCCTCACTTTCTTTCCTTTAAGCTCTGTCTTTTCAAAATTGCCATTATCATCCAACTATTCTATTTATAGATTCTTCATAAGAACCAAGCCAGGCAATTAGATTTTTATAGGATAGCTGTGCGAAGTCTCATTTAAATCCATGGTTCATTCACATGGTTATTTGGGGACTGGAGTAGCAGATAAAGAGTTAAGGTGGGGGGGAATGGATTTTTTTTGTTTGTTTGACCTTTCCTTCTCATTTTGCCTCTGTGACATAGGGCCCTCCTTTGCATTAGGTATTTTTGGTCTGTGCTCTGATGCTGCTCTTACACTGCTCAACAGTGGTATAATGCACTTGGCTTGGGTCTTCTCAGTTTTACCCTCTTTTGGCAAGCCAAGGGAAGTACTAAATGTACTCAAGTCATCTGTTTTGTAACTTAGGAAAACCATGAGATAGCACTGAGTTGATTTAACTGTGGAAGATTAGTCTCACAGCCATAAAAGCTAGATATCTCCTTTTCTTGAACCTCTTCTCCTGAAGTTTCAAAAGAACAAAACCCCTTTAACTGAACAAAAATTAACCCCTTTGTTTCTTGTAAAAATAAGGTATTTTTGGTGGTTGTTTAAATCAGACTGAGAACTCTCAGTTGTTTTTGAGTAGATTATTTCACTTGTTGATTGACTGTGCCCCAGATGGAGACACACCTGAGCTGACTTCATGCAGCCTCAGTTTGGATCTGTCAGGGTCTATTAGCTCAGGCTCAGTATCACTTTAATAGGGTATTTGGCCTCTAGGGCCAGTTTATATTCTTTTGCATGGTGCAAAGCCTGAGCTAATAAACCCCAGGCCCATGCTGGCTTTTTCCAGAGCCAACTTCCATTTGTCTGCATCGTGCCTCCAGAGCCAGAGTGCTGAGAGCCAGCTCTGATCAGTGAGGCTTATTAGCTCAGGTGTAATCCCAGGCTGGAACAAGCACCATGTGTTTTGGCTGTGCTGCACCTGTGTTCATAAGCCAGGAAGTCACAGAAACAGGTTGCAGGGAGGATGTGCGGCCTTGCAAACCTGCCCGTGTTAACCTTCCTTTGTGTGGGGTGTTTGCTAGGCCCCCTTTCCCAAGCATGGAGCTCATGCCCTTCTGTGGGGTGACTTCTGCTCCCAGCTGGTGGCAGTCTGGATGTTGTTAGTGACAGCTGTTTTACATTTTCCCCAATAGTGGCAATAAGGGGTATTTGAAAACTTTCCTCACAGGTAGAGGGCAGCATCTGTGTGGGGGAGGTAAGTAGACTTTCCAAGTCCTTTTTGTGATTGTTAGTTCAAAGTTGCCTGATATGTTTCCAGCACTCGTGTTCTCTTTGGTGCCTTGCAGTCTCTCTTCAGAAGGTGAGCGAGCCTCTGTGTTCCTGTTACCTACGTGCGTGTGAATGTGCCCTGTATCCTATTTTAGCGTTATGGTTTCTCTACCTCTGTGCCTAATACATTCTAAAGTTTTGTCTTAAGGATGTCTTCTTCAAACCCAGTACAACTTTGCATATGAACTGCATAATGCTAATTGGCAATGTTAAATTTGCTAATAAAATTGATAAAATATTAAAAATTGCTAATGCTAGGAGAACAACTTCACAGCTGAAAAAACAGCCTTTTGCTAAAGTTCAGGACATCCATCTTGGGGGGGGGCAGAATGCAACAACAACAACCATCTTGCAAAGCTATAAACATGTGAGAAGGTTTTTGACAAACACTGTTGTCTTACAGTTCTAGTTATTGTAGCTTATAATCTGTGTAAGAGCAATAATAAGATACCATCAAAACTTGCGGCAATAAGCTCAGCTAGATATAATAATTGCTTTGTTAGTACTTGTTGCATTACCAGAGCACTATTACATTAATTATTACATTAATTAGCATTCTGACATGTCTGTAGGGCAAATAGAGTGTTTTGGGGTTGATTTGTTTTGGTTTTGCTTAGGGAAATGGAAACATATCTTCCAGTCTGTTGTTATAACTTGTCCAGGATCACATGTAACCTATGTGGGAAATGAGGAGTGCCTATCTCTCAGATGTATGTTTATGCTATTGAAACTTGATGTCTCCTACTTTGTTACTTGCTGCTCCAGTTGTATTAGTTAATATTAATTCCTACAGAAAATGCTCTTTCATTTTTGTGATACCCCGAGTTCTTGGAACTGGGAAGTCAAGAAGTTACCTAGTGTAAGTTGCAATGTGTGATAACCTCCAGAAAGATTTAATAAGGCCACTTTACTGTGAATATAGAAACTTTCTAGAAAGTATAATAGTATGCTTGGTCTGCAGTATTAATATAAATTGTTTGAGTGTTTTCAGTGTAAATTGAATTGTTTTAAATAGCATTACCTGGAGGAATTGCAACTTTCCTTAATATAATGATGAGAATTAAAAAATGTGGTGGGAGAGAGTTGGTTGTTAATGGAATAGTGAAACATGAGCTCCTTATGGCAGAGGGCTGGGGAAAGGTCATAGGGCTAACAGATGAGAAAGCAGATTTTGCAGGATTATGTTGAGAATAAATTGCATATATGGAGAGAACTTATCACTTGTGTGGAGGAGGAACCTGCTTAGGCCATCCTTGTCAAGCTGCTATGCTGCTTCTGGCTTGTGCTCTTGAGTTTTTATGGATGAGGTAAGGGCAAGGTGGAGTGCTCGTGTCTTGTCCTGATGTAGGATTGGGATCCAGCAGTGGAAGCATACACACATATGTGAATCTCCCAGTTCAGACATAAAGCTTTGTGAATCTTTTTATTTGGTTGCGCAGAATCCCCTCTTTCTCTGTCTTTGGTTCAGCTCTTAGAGATGGTGGTATCTTGGAAAGCTGTTTCTGAGCAAAGGAGCTGAGCACTTAAAATGTTTGCAGCTGTTCCTGTTGGAGGTTTTTTTTGGTTGTAAATGGTTCCCCAGGCTTGTGCTTAATCAGTTTTGTGGCTTAGAATTACACCAAGCTTTGTTTATTTACATTGCACATTCAAAACCTAACTATAACATTCTTTTTTTTTTTTTTTTTTCTTTCCCACTTTCTAACATTGTCATCTCAGGAAGAACAACATGAATCTCCTTCAGACTATGTATAAATCAAAACTAAATGCCTCAACTTAAGAGGTAAATAGTCTTTTTTTTTTTTTTTTTTAAAGCCCATAATGACTTTGGCCTTTTATAGTTGGCCTATGTATATATTTTTTCTTTTTAATCTGTTCTTCAGATGTAACTTTCAAGCAATTCAAGACTGATAAATCAAAAACCACTACTCGAGTAGCTTGTTTTCCCCTGCTGTGGTTGCTACTGTAATATATAAATAGAAGTTTCAAATTTCACATGTAAGGAATGGATTAGCAAAGTGGATAGTAGTAATAAAGGCCTTAATTCACAGTATATAATTCCTAATTGTGTGATGGTTTTATTCTGCTTTATTTTAATTTGCTGTCTTTGGGACAGGTGAGAAACAGAGGACCCAGGTTCTTGTAATCTTTGGTTATGTCTGTGTTGCAGATAGCACGAAATAATGAGAACAGACCTACAGCCTGGGACCCTCAACCTTGATGTTTTGAGGTCCAAACTGTGCGTGCTGCTGGGTTTTGTGGCCTGCTTGAGGTGCAGTCTGGTCTCATGGAGTAAATGCTCCTGGGGGGCTGTGGTGCGTTAGCTGCGCTCTTGCAGCATGCAGCTTTCTAGGTTTTTTTTAAGAGCGCGTGTGTGTTTCTGGATCTAAAAGGAATCCAGTGCGTGTGCTTTCAGATGGCAATGTGAACCAGAGCTCAGTGAGTGTGACTGATCAGATTTGCCTCAAAAGAGGCTCGTGATGCAAATGAAAGCATTAATGGAGATTTTTAGTGCAGGGTTGGGCTGTATCCGTTTTCAGCAGTGAGCTCTCTTTGTGAAGAGAGAGTAAGGACCGTGAGAGGACGGGGAGCGGGGTAACTCCTCTCTGCTGTAGAGATGTGACCATCCAGTCTGTTGTTGCCATTTCTGTGCTGGATGCAGAGTCCACAGTTTGTATGAGGTAAAACCTACTTAGCTTTTTTATTTTGGGGCCCATTTGGACTGTTTTTTATTATGCCAATACTACCCTTGTGTACAGATTAAAAAACATGTGAAACCTTAAAAGACATGGAACAGGATTTCTCAAGACCTTCTGCTCATGCATTTAGACGCACGGTAGATTTCTAAGCGAACTCGTTGAGCTCGTTGTAGTAGTTAGAAATCTTAATAACAGAAGCAGAATGTGTGGTGGGTCAAGTTGTTGTAAATCTACAGTGGAGAAGAGTCCTGAACACATCTTCTATGAAGATAATATCAGAAGGAACCCATAAGATATGCTTTTTTGTTGGCTTTCATTTAATCTTTCAGATTTGCCAGCTATTTATTTTAAATAAAGGGAAAGAGAGAAGGGAAAAAGCTGGAAGCAGCACATATTGCCATCTGCACCCTTCTGCTTTTAGCACAGTGGGAGAAGGGAGCGCGAAGCACCTGCGTGTCCCTGCTTGGCACATCTGGAGTGGAGGCAGCACAGTGCTCCGCGGGCTTGGAAGCCCTTGGGCGATACCACACTGTGCAGCTTCTTGAAGGCTGACTCCTACCTTGGAGCAAGTTCAGATGACCCGGACACGTGTGGGTGGATGGAGGGAGGCACTGACCTCGCTCTATTGACTCCTCGTTTGGATAGGGCAGCGCTGAGTGTCAGCAGGTGACGGATGGTTCAATTAGTCAGGCGAGTCTGTGTTCTGCCACTAGCGTGGGCTGACACTGGGTTGGTTTGATTTTTCTCACTTTAGGTACATTGTTTGTTTTTGTTTTGTTTCAGTTTTAAAAGGACCAGTTCTTCACCTGCATAGCTTGATTCATTCCTAGAAAACAGATCCATTCCACTGGCAATGAAAAAACAGAACAGCCTTATTGTTGCTCTCTGTATTTCTGACTCCACATGTGAGGAGATGGAGATGTATTAGCAAGTCAATATGTTCATTTTAATACAGGGCTAAGAAGAGCTTTGCTCTGCTGCTTTTGTGTCCAAAGGCAAGACTTGCTTTTTTTGTAAATCAGTTTTTTATTATCTGTAGATGGCAGTTCAAGCTTGAATTTTTGAAAGAGCTCAACTAAGTGGTGAGCTCTCGTTGGAAATTTGAGTTTAGGAAATACTTCATTGTTCTTGGTATTTTAATTACTCTGTGATGTTTAATTTTTTTTATTTCTTTTCTGTAACACTTCAGTTGTCTGCATCCTGCGCCTAGTTAAATTTCAGTTGTCTCTTTACTGAGCTTCTCTGAGTTTTTATTCAGTTGCCTATTTATTACAAAGTATTCTGTAACAAAATGAGCACACATTGAAATGAGAAATGTGAAGAAAATTAAAAGGATTGTAGACTGGTGTGTCAACCACTCCAAGAAGGAAGAACAGCATTTAATATATGAATCTTTCAGTTCCTTGGCTTAGTCCATTCTATAGAGGATGCTTTTTTTCTGCTGAAATGGAAGAAGAATGTATCGCGTGTGAAATTTAATACTGTTTGCGCTGTCAGAATCCATGTAATTCTGATCCTACATACTTCCAAATGTTGCCTAGACTGCACAGTCTATATTAATATTATACTGTATAAACTCTAGTAAACACAGCATTAACAAAAATGGCAAATATCAAGTGTGTTACATTCTTATGCCTGATAAAGTAATGTGTCGCTTTGAATCTAGACTTCTGAAGTATTTGAGTATAGTTGCCATTAGTTTTTGATAAATCTTAGCATTTACAGATAATTCTCAGGAGATACTTAGAAAATAACAATGACGTAAGATACTTTATTAGGCTAGGAGAAAAATTCTGATTTTTTGTTTAAAAAGAATTGTGTGGTAAAGGCATTGTTGTTTTGTTTCTCTTCTTCCTTGGAGGTCATGTTTGTATAGTCATCCATGTCAATATAGGAATGCGTCGGATGTTTTGAAATGAACCAGTTAGGAATTCCAACAGTGACGTGTGCTTTTATTTGAAGTACATTTAGGAAAGGAATTCTCTTAGCCCTTCTGCTTATGATAAGAACAAAGTTCCTGTGTAGGAAGATGAAGATGATCATATTATTTCCTCCATTAGTAGTGCAGAGCTTTGTGCAGGTTTTCTGGAGAGAATGCCTTTTCTTCTGATTACTTAAGTAATTTCAACCCCTTTTTTTTTAGGATGGTCTTGCAACATGACTGTTATGTCCATGGTCACAAATTTCTCTCCCTCAAACTTGGTGACTGTAGAACAGTTAATTAGACTTCCTGTAAAATTAAACTTTTGAAAACTGCTTCGAGAAGGATTCTTAGATGGAAAGCTAGATTTCCCTACAAATACTAGATACTGAACTCCTAATGTTCCTTCAATTAGCTTTTAGTATCTAGTTTCCACTATGACATCCCCATTCCTGATTAATATTATGCTTATCTTTTGAGTCTTTTCACTCTTTGTATCCAGAATTAAAATAAGTGTTTGGCTGATCAGCATGGTAAGTTGGAGAATCATAGATTGCATAAGGTTGGAAGGGACCTCTGGAGATCATCTAGTCCAACCCCCCTGCACACGCAGGGTCACCTACAGCAGGTGGCTCAGGGCTGTGTCCAAGCGGGTTGGGAAGATCTTCAGAGAAGGAGACTCCACAACCTCTCTGGGCAGCCTGTGCCAGGGCTCTGGCACCCTCATGGTCAAGAAATTTTTCCTTAAGTTCCTGTGGAACGTCTGGTGTTTCAGTTTGTGGCTGTTTCCTCTAGTCCTATCAGTGGTCACCACTGAGAAGAGGCCGGCCCCATCCTCCTCAAGGAGAAAGGACACTCCTTTACAAACCTGGCCCTTCTCCAGGATGTGAGCACCATATTCAGGTTTTTCTGGGGAAGAAATTGTGGAGGATGCCTCTTACCTCTGAAAATCCACAGCTTGGAGCACTCTCCAGAGGAAGTAGATCTTTTACAGCCTTTCTTTTGAAATCAGTGGGGCAATACTGCACGAGTTAAAGGTGCCCTGTTTTACAGCCTCGTGGTTAGGACCCTTGCTCAGCCAAGGTGTGTTTAGGTTCAGTTTCCTTGTGTGCTTGAGGAATAGAAATCTTGAAATAATCAAATAAGATAGGTTTTACTATGTCTTTAACAGCCTATTCCCATGTTGCATGTAAAAAAAAACTTCTTGTTTTTGCTCTGAGCACAGGTATGTTCCTGTTGCAGTGTTGTTTTTCCTCTTCCCCTGAACTTGATACATACATAATTTCTTCACAATTTGTGGTGGAAGCTGAATGAATCTCATATTTGCATTTAACCCTCTTTTCAGTGGTCTTTAATTACTTGTCCTACAGCAAGTATTTTGTCTGATAATATTTACATACTCCTGTAAGAGAAAATAATGAAAACACATTGGTTTGCGTAGTAATAAAGGATAAACCATATTTATTAACCCCATGGAGTTTGGTGTTCACTGTTCCGATGTGTGCGATAATGACCCTTTTCGGGGAAGTTCTTTCTGCTTAAATTGATGCTTGACTATGTGAAGTTAAGAAAAAAATACATTGAACATTGTTTGAATAGAAATAATGAATCTAGTGGATGGGCTCACTAGAGAAAAAAACAGACTTAATTGGAATAATACTATCAAAGTATAAAAAGCCAGGAAGGACACTGAAATATTTCTGTGACTGCTAAATGTTCACCACCAGCAGCTGTCTAATTAAAGTAGATCCCTAAAAGTGGAGCTGAGGAGAAAGATACATGTGCAGGGGACTTTCAGAACCCTTCAGATTTTTTTTACCATGAATTTATCCTTGAGAAGTAAGTTTTTGTGAATTGTATTGCTAAGATCATTTGGTGAATTGACAGGAAATAACTTCCAAATGATTTCCAAAGCAAGTGTGGTACCATAGATTAATTACTACCTCTTCGCCCACATAAGTATCTCTCAGTGTTTGAACCTGCCACCAGTTGTTTGTATCTCTTCTTAAGAGAGAAGACATGATCTCCTTACTCTTCTGTGATGTGTGCAAGTATGGTAGAAGCCTGCTGACTTCTGTTTTCTGTACTAAAATTCCTAGTTTACTTGGTCATTACCTACATGAAAGCTGTTCCACACCTTTGGTCATCCTAGCTGTCCTTCTCTGAACCTTTCCTGGGCTCTACTACTAGGACATCCTTTTGGAGATGAAGAGACCAAACCCTGTACTCGAGGTGCGGGTGAACTGCGACTAAATAGAGGTGCATAATGCTC
This sequence comes from Nothocercus julius, assembly GCA_013398735.1. Lineage (NCBI taxonomy): Eukaryota > Metazoa > Chordata > Aves > Tinamiformes > Tinamidae > Nothocercus > Nothocercus julius. The sequence continues at coordinate 2,309,794 of VZSV01000115.1, forward strand.
TTCTGTGTTGTCCTTCATTTTTTAGTCATTCTGAACACTTGATTTGCTCATTTCTTTTTCATTTCAACTTTGAGTAATGGGCTGATGTCTTCATGAACTGCTTAGAATAGCTCTTCTGTCAAACTAGTAATGGTCTTTTTTAAGAGCTGCAGTGTGAGAGTAGGACTCTTTCTTTTTTCCAGTGTCCTCACTCTGCATTTACCTACACTGAACATCATCTGCGATTCTATTGGCTTGAGGTGTAAGGTTTTTCTGCAGGCATGTTCCCTTGAAATAGGTCTGGTCCTGATCTAAAATGTAGTTTTACGTGTATACAATATGCACAAAGTTTAATGTGTACCACTCTTCTCCTGAAATTAGATTTGTTAGGGCTTTTCTTTTTTTAATTAGAAAAACAATCTCTTTGCAAGCCTATTCGAGAAGAACTGCTCTAGGCATAACTTAAAGCAGTTATAATAAGTAGTTTTTAATTTCTGTGCTCGTTCTCACTGCAGTGTTAACTTCAGTGTTATGCTTACCCAGCATAACACTTAGCCAGCCAGATAGCACTTACTAGTGTTGTCTCTGAATGAAAAAGAGCATTTTGTTGGTATGTTGATATGTGTGTGCTGGTTGGCCTGTCATTGCTTGTGCCTCCTTAGTCACCTTGAGCTAGTGACAGTAGTAGTCTGCTGTCTGTGGCTGTGATGTGGCAGAGAAGCAGGACTTACCTTCATGGGAGAGGAGAAAGGAAGAACCTTAAGAAGCAGGCTGTCAGTAAATCTGCTGATTGGGGAGCAACTTGCCTAATTATTAATAGATACCAATTGTGGGATCTTAAACCAACCCCAAGGACCCCCCCTTCCCATTCATTGCATTGTACTTGTCTCATGGGAAGTCAGGGTAGGCCACGTTTTTTATCTCTGGCTTCTAAGCATAGCACCTAAACTGTTGAACCTGGGGCCTGGTGTGCACTGCCCTCTTTAAAGATCCCTTTTCACTGAGTATAACAGATCTGTGGTGACCTGCTTCCTTGATGAGGTGCCTCAAGTTAGATCCCGAGAGAGGCTCCTTTACAGTGATTTCTGACAGACAGACAGGCTGTTCATAAGGAAGCAAAGCAACCTTCCTAGTGCCAAGGTTAGCGCAGAATTGAGCAGCTGCCTTGGGAGCTCGTGAAACCTCCATTCTTGGCATTTTTCAAGACTCAACTAGACAGAGCTGTGTCAACATGATCTAGTATTAGCAACAGCCCTCCTTTTAGGGGGAGGTTTGGATTGGAGACACCTGGATGTGCCTTCCAACAGAAATTCCAGTGGTTTGGGGATGAAGTTGTCTAGTAGTGTTCTAGATGGGAGACTAACACAGAGCCTACCTCCTACTTAACCTGCGTAAGCCATAAGGTAGCCTTTGTAGAATACCAGTTCAAAGTTGTATTTCTTTCTGTTAATCTGCATTTCTGTTAACACGAGTGTATTGGCCCACTCCTTGCTTTTCTTTTTTCAACTTAATACTTCCAGACTGCAGATTTTGGAAGCTTAGCTTTGTGGAAAATAATGGTGTTTGAATTAGATGTGCCATTATTGTTGTCTTCAAACAAAGTAATTAGGTCATACTTTTGGCACGTTGCAGTTGTCTTAAATGTTTTCAAAAATAAACTGCTGTCTTATATGAATTAGAAAAAGTTCATTTCAATTCTTCCCTCAAAATGTGACCTTGTATCTTATTTTGTGATCTTTTATTAGCAGTGTTAATGAAGAACTTCAATTAAAGGGTGGATTGCTGTGAAGATCTAATAAGTCAGTTTTTCACTGCTGTCACTAATCACATAGAAGACAGTTTGTCTCAAATCTCTTCCATAACACGTTTGGACATGCTAACCTCTTTTTTTTTTTTGTTATATGGCCAGATGTTAGAGTAATGCAGTTTGTCCTACAAAGCTTCATATGATTTATATATAAATTAGAGAAACTCTTTGGGTTTACATTGCTGTCAGTGAAGTAAGAATCTTGTTTGGGTGAAAAAGATAACTACATTTAAAAACAGATTATATTTCAGTGCCTAGTTTTAAATTAATTGCAACCTTATTAGATTCATTTTAATGAAAGCTTAAGTTTTCTTAAGCACAGCTTTAATTCTTAAATGCACAGACTTGCAATTTTTTTTCAGTATGCTTTTGTGCGTGTGCGAATAATTAGCTCACTTGTGAGAGATAAAGCATCAGTGTCCTAGCAGACTGGATATTTTGTTATATTGACTTACCTTTTGGGGCAGATTTGTGTG